>PVJS01008119.1:11216-54192 GCA_004027185.1 Glis glis | reverse complement strand
GGAGGGGAGGGGAGGGGAGGGGAGGAAGGAAGGAAGGAAGGAAGGAAGATAAAACAAGTAATTAACTCTAAGATAACTTGTTTGCAGTATTTGAGACTTATTATAGGGTAGGAAGGGCTGGAAATAATCGTGACTTGGGAGATACTAGAGATACATCGTCACATCGTCATTGCTCCAATCCTGCAGTGTCATATCCATTTTCTGCACATTTTTTATAAAGCTAAAACTATTCTAAAAAATAAAGTCTACTTAGAAAAATTCGTATCCTATGGATACAAATAAACAAGACTATATCCATACACTGTGGTGCAATTCACTGAAAAAGAGCCTATTGGAATCTCTATTTAATTAGATTTAGTTAGTAGATAGTTAATAACTTAAAAAGCTCACGATTTCAGGACAGGACAGGCCTTTGATCATCAAGCAGACATTACTTATTGAGAAACTGAAGCTAAGAGAAATTAAGCAAACGGATGAAGATTAAAATAGCTGGGCGTGGTGGCGCACGCTTGTAATCCCAGTATTTGGGAGGCTGAGACAGGAGGATCGCAGGTTTGAGGACAGCCTTAGCAAGTACTGAGACTCTCATCAACCTAGCGAGACCCTGTTTCCAAATAAGAAATAAAATCGGGCTGGGGGTGTAGCTCGAAGGTAGAATGCCTCTGGATTCAATCCTCAGTACCACAAAAAAAAAAAAATTTAAGTTGGTGACAGTACAGAAATCAAAACTGTCTTGAGACTCCCAAGCTGAAGCGCTTCTTCCCTAAAGCTACAGTGCCATACCTCTCTCAAATGAGAAAATATGGTGAGGATATAAACAACTGCAACCGGGAATTAGGACTGGAGGAAAAAAGCCCCCGGCGGCCAGCTATTCGTTCCATAGCCCGCTTCATTACGTTTCCTCGGGGTAAGTTCTTACTTGCGTGGACTAGAGGTCCCAGGCGCTGCCAGTTCACAACTGGGCCGGCTCCGGGGTACGCGCTAATCCGCCTGGCCCGATTCTCCCTCCATCCCGGGAGGAAGACACAGGGCTACGAGGAGACTTCAGCTGCTCAGCCGACCCTGCCTGCTCTGGCGGGGTTTGTTTTTTGCTTGTTCCAGTTGCAAGGCTCTGCGCGTGCCCGCGCACGTTTGATCTCTGCCGTCGCAGCAGTCGGGAACTTCAGTTTTCCACTTGGGCCTTGAACGTGAGTCCTCGGGTCAGAGCGCAGCAACAGGACCTCAGGCTACCGCCCAGCCTCCCTCGAAATTCTTCTTTGGCGCGTCTGTGACGCAACTTCCGTTTAAGGGCGCGAAAGACCGGAGAGGAGGGGCGAAGTGTAGCCAATCACGTTGTTCAGCCAGGCGGAAGTCGGTAGGTCGGAACCGGAAAGCGGAAGCGGCGCGCCGCACGTGGGGGCGGTGCTGGTCGGAGGGCTTCGGGTCCCTCCTGGCTGTGGGCGGAGAGGCTGGCGGCGGCCGTGGAGGTCCTCGCGGAGGACTGGAGGGACACAGCCGAGCACGGAGACCGGCCGCGCGTCATGGAGGGCTCAGGGGAGCAGCCCAGCCCACAGCCCCCGCATCCCGGGGACCACCGCATCCGCGACGGCGACTTCGTGGTGCTGAAACGCGAGGATGTGTTCAAAGCAGTGCAGGTCCAGCGGAGGAAGTGAGTCTAGTCGCTGGCCTGCGTGGCCCCCCGCCCCACCTCCTCGATACTACTTCCCTCCAACTCTCCCTAGAAACCTTTCCCTTCTGGGTCTCATTCTTGGCTCTCTGCATCCTCTTACCCCGCCCTCGTTGCCTCCTTTCGGATCTTCCTGTCAAAGAGGGCTTTTCCACGGGATCTTTTTCGGCTCTCTGGATCTCTCCTCCGCCCCCGCTTCCCATAGAGCCTTCCCCGATTTCATACCTGGCTCTGCCTTGGCATCCCTTCCCCAGAGTTCTCTTATTGATCCTCAGGTGCTCGGATGCCTCCCTCCCCAGGAGACATCGTCGCACCTTCCCCCTGCTGCTCCCGCCTGGGTTCTTATCCTAGGTTATTAGGCCTTGCAGACCCCCACCCCCTTCACTCTAAGGTCTCATCCTTGCTTCTCAGAGTGTCCTCCGTCTCCCTTCCTTTTCCCCATACATCCTCCTTCCTCCCTAATTTCTCAGCCAGGAGTAGCCCCACAAAAAATGGTATCTCTTCCACCTAGTCAGGCTTTCCAGCTGGCCTCTTCTCCAACTTCCAGTAAGTGTGGAATCGCCTTGGCGTTCCTTCTTTTACACCAAGGTATTCAGGAAAGTTCGGGTACTCAAAAACAGTTTGCTCAAGGTCTCAGAACTCAAAATTAAGTTTGATTTGTGAACCTGCCAACAGTATCATTCTGTTTTAGTACTGGAGAAATGCGATTTTGATCATTTTTTTTCTGGTAAGGATGGTGAAGTTGTTAAATCCTACTAGCTTATTAAGAGTGAGAGTGTGTTGGGATGTTGAGATTAATGTATCTAAGTACAACCATTTTTTGAGCTGGGTTATGTTATTACTCTTCTGTTTGCTTTTGTGGCACAAGTGCTCTACCACTGTGCTACATCTTCGGCCCTGTATTACTCTTGACAAAGAAGTTAGCTGATTGGAGTGTCAGGATAACAGCTTTCTGCAGACCAAAAAGCTAGGCATTATGAGATGAGATTTGGAATGTCTGATAAATGCTCACTTCAGGTGAATTATTTTAGTACCGTTTGCATCAAACTGTTGAATGGTAAGTGAAGCATGTATCATTTAAAAAAAAAAAATAGTCACAGCCGGGCGTGGTGGCGAACGCTTGTAATCCCAGTATTTTGGAGGCAGAGACCGGAGGATCCGGGTTTGCGGCCAGCCTCAGCTCTCTCGCTCTCTCTCTCCCCATCTCTCTCCCTGCCTCCCTCTCTCTCTCTCTCTCTCTCTCTCTCTCTCCTTAGTGAGGCCCTCCGCAGCTTCGTGAGACCTGGTTTCAAAATAAAGTATAAAAAATAGGGCCGGGGGCGTAGCGCGGAGGTAGAACGCCCCTGCGTTCAATCCCCAGTACCACCAAAAAAAAAAAAAATTAGTCACTTAACAGCCCTCAAAGCACCAGGCTGATGATAACCAATATTTCTTTTTGGCATCAATTCAGTAAAGGAAAAATTATGGGAGGGGGGAATATTCCCTGGGTTCAATCCCTGGTACCACCAAAAAAAAAAAAAAAAAAGAAAGAAATTCTATGCCTGCTTCCAAGTACCTAGTTTTTAGCAGTTTGCAGTACTAATTATCTAAACTTTTTAGTTGAAGCCCAATGTTATACATCTGTGTAATGACCATCCAGGTGAAGCTTTTTTTTCCCTTTCTTTTCTTTTTCAAACTATTCTTGTAATTTGCTTAATTTTCTTGTTTTGTTTTGATTTTTGGTACTGGGGATTGAAGCCAGGGGCATTCTGCCTCCAAGCTACACCCCCGGCCTGATTTTTTTTTTTTTTTTGAAACAGGGTCTCACTAGGTTGATGAGAGTCTCACTACTTGCTGAGGCTGTCCTCGAATCTACAGTCCTCCCAAGTCCTGGGATTACAGGTGTATGCCACCACGCTCGGCTAGATTGCTTCATTTTCAAATGTAGTTATTTGTGCCTCTTACAATGCTTTAGACAACAGCTTTTTCATTATCAAGGATATAGCAACATCTTTAGTTCAAAAAAGACTCTAGATAGTATTTGGAAATGCTTTTTATCAGCCCCTCTTCTTGGTAGAGCCATGTGGCTATGTCTGTTTTATTTTGAAAATGGCCCTCTAAGCTCAGCTGTATTCCAGGCCAGCCCCCCATCCCCCTTCCTCCAGGCTGCACTCATCTGGTTGAGTAGAAGCAGTTCTGGCTCTCTGCGGACACCTGCAGATCCTGCTTCCTCCCAGTGAAGATGTCTCATCTGACTGGGTAGAAGCAATTCTGGCTCTCTGAGGAGGACACTCTGCAATCCTACTCCCTCCCAGTGAAGATGTGGCTCCCACATCCCTCTGACTGCCCATACCCTTCCTGACTGTGTCAGTAACTTGTCAGACCAGTCAGTTTGAGTGACACCCCTCCCTGCCTTTACACTTCAAATAGGCTGGCAGAGGCATAAGCCAGCCCAGCTTAGATCCAGTGGTTCAGTAGCACCAAGGCGCTTGAAGGAGGAAGGTGGGAGGTGCACATCTGGGATGGGCTGAGTTCGACTTCCAAGGGAGTTAGTGTCAGCAAGTATTTTGAATATCTGTTATGTGTTGCTTACTGGGGACCCAGCAAAGAATAAGAAATGGCCCTATCTGGGTCACCTAGGATCATGCCAGATTTCACCCACGTGGCTCAAGTGACATTTAGTAAAGATATGACATATGCATGTACAAAGTGTGGCAAAATATAGAAAGCCAAAACAAACGTGACACACCCAGAAACTAGCAATGGTGGGAAACATTTGCATGGGGAGCCTCGGTGATAACAGCAGTGTGTTCTGTCAGTCTGTAGGAGCACAGAGAAAGGAAGAATGTGAGGTGGGGCACAAATGGAACTCAGCACAACTCCCAGATTTCAGAATTCTGTGGACTTGGGCGGGTCTTGAAGCCAGATGGTGCTTCTGAAGGTCCTTTGGCCTTTACTGGGGAAGACTATGTGATATATAGAAAGAATCAGACTTTGGGAACAGGCAGACCTGAATTTGAATCCCAGCTCTAGCACTCCGTAACTGTAAACCTTAAACAGTATACTTGCCCTGGGTCTCAGATGTCTCTGGAAAGAACTGTGTCCTAGGATTAGCATAAGAATTAAAAAGTATGAACACATCTGGCACACACTGCCTAATCTCTGGTTGAGAGTTGGCAGATGTTAGTTTTCTTCTTTTGAAAGAAAGGTTTTTATTTTTGTAGGATTTCATTTTTTGTTTTCGTTTTTGTTTTTGTTTTTGTTTTGCAGTACCAGGGATTGAACCCAGGGGCGTTCTACCTCTGAGCTACACTCCCAGCCCTATTTTTTATACTTTATTTTGAAACCGGGTCTCATGAAGTTGCAGAGGGCCTCACTAAGTAGTTGAAGCTGGCAACAAACCTGTATCCTCCGGTCTCTGCCTCCCAAGTACTGGGATTACAAGCGTGCGCCACCACGCCCGGCAGGATTTCACTTTTAGGTTGCAGTATGATACAGATCTGGGTAAGAAGAAAACCTAAAGTTGCTTGGTCCTCAGTAGAGCATCGTCTGTGTTAGGTTCCATTTCCAAATGTATAGACTGCCAATAATGTTTATTTGAAATATGATTTGCTTATACTAGATATCGTTCCAGTAAAATGACCAGTTAGACCAAGACCATGGAGTTTCTTAAATCCTTGACATCTCAGTGATCGTTGTGAGACTCTCTTTTTTTTTTTAAGGGTGTTCTACCTTCGAGCTACACTCCCAGCCCTATTTCGTTCTTTATTTTGAAGCAGGGTCTCACTAAGCTGTGGAGGGCCTCATAAGTTGCTGAGGCTGGCCACAAACCTGCGATCCTCCTGTCTCAGCCTCCCAAGTAGTGGGATTACAAGCGTGCACCCCCACACCCTGCTTGTTGTGAGACTTTCTAATGTGAGCTACAAGGGGTGTCACTGGTGCACGACCAGTGGCCTGGCAGTCTTGACAGCCCTGCCTGCTGTTTAGGATATTGGCAGAGCCTGGGAGTTTGCACATCCTGGTAGACTATCCAAAACGGGGTCAAACTGGTACCCCAGAAGAGCAACATCTTCTGTCTTTGCTTCCTCTTTCTAAAATTCAATGTTTTCCTGACTTATTTTATATCTTTGCCCCAACCCAGTTCTCTCTAGTTCATTTGTTGGTTTGTGTTCACAGAAGTAATGCTGCTAATCATCCATTATAAAAACCATTTTTAATTAAATTAGAATGAACATGTTTTTTCTATAACTAAATACAAAAGAAATAAGCTAATTGATACACTTTTTCTTCCCCAGAAAAGTAACTTTTGAAAAACAGTGGTTCTACCTGGACAACGTCATTGGCCACAGTTACGGCTCCACCTTTGAAGTGACCGGTGGAGGAGGTCTTCAGCTCAGGAAGAACAAGGAAGCGCCTGCTGCAGGTGCCGCACGCTGGGCCTGACACCCATGCTCTCCAACTAGTCAGAAACATGGCAGCCGCCAGTAATCCAGCCCAGCCCATCCCAAAAGAAAGCTAAACTCAGAAGCCAAGAACCAACCGTGTCTTGGTGGAATGAAGCAAATACTGTTTGGGATGGCATTACCTACATTCTGGCTCAGGCTCACCACTGACTGGCTCCCTGGCCTTGAGCCAGGCGTTTAACCCCTCGAGTCCTGCTTTTCATTGCAAGCGCATAGACAGAAGCCTTTCAGTGCTTAGAAGTTAAGAAACTGCTGCAGGGTAACAGATCGGGTAGAAGTTAAGAAGTCTGGCTCTGAATCCAGCTGGTTAGGTTTCAGTGTCTGCTTCATCACCTGCCTTGGAACTTCAGGCAGATGATTTGATTTTTATAATTCTTACATACTTGTCATAAAACGGGACCATAAACATGTTTAAGGTTTGGTTGTCATGAGTGTTTAGTGACATGACCTTCATAGAAAGATCGTAACAGTGCCTTGCCTGTAGTAAGGGTCCCATTTAACTATTAGTTAAAAGTAAATGCTTATTTATTAAAATAAATATTCTTAATTAATATTTTATTAATATATTTAAATAATTACTAAAAGTTATAATTAAAATATTCTTGAAGTTCTAAGCTAGACTAATTAATTAGATACTTTAAAATTAATGTCTTTCTTTTCTTTTCTTTCTTTCTTTCTTTATTTGTGGTACTGGGGTTTCAACCCATGGGCATTCTCCCTCTGAGCTACACCCACAAACAGGGTCTTGTTAGGTTGCTGAGAGTCTTACTAGTTGCTGAGGCTGGGCTCAAACCTGCCATCCTCCTGTCTCAGCCTCCCTTGTACTGGGATTACAGGAAAAATAATGTCCATATTTTTATTGGTTACCATATAGGTGCCAGGCACAATTAGGCATTGTGATTATAGCAGTTCATCAGATAAACTATCTTATAAAATGTACTTACTAGTGGAGAATAGCCAAAATAAACAAGCAGACAAGCAAACAGCATAATTTCTGATGGTAATACTTGTTATAAAGATAAAGCAGAGGCAGACTAATTGGGTGAGGCGAGCTTTGCTGAGGTAATGAGATCTGTCATAAGAACCTTCCAGGCAGAGAGAGCAGCAGGTCCCAAAATTCTGGTGAGGGACCTTGGTTGGTACATTCAAAGAACAGAAAGAAGGGCGGTGTGGCTGAAGCTTAGGGGTCAAGAGATGAGGCCAGAAAAGGTAAGCAGGGTCCTCACCATATATGACCTTGCGGGCCATCTTTGGAATGTTCCCAGTGCTGTGGGAGGCCACTGTATCGTTTTAAACATCAGAATAGGTGAGCCAGTCACCCCAGCATCCACGCGGATAGTAAGGGTGCATGAGCGGGAGGGGGAGGATGGGTTAGAGGCTTGGAAGAGTGGCAAGAAAGGCTGGTAGACTGCAGTGGGGGTGGACCTGGAAGGCCAGACTTGGGTGGCTGATGGGATGATGTGGAAATGAACTTAGGAAAAGAACGATTGTAAAATAACTTCAGTTCGTCAACGTCATAGAGCATTTTCTTTCTTTAGAGACTAAAGAAGCGGGCACTGATAATCGAAATATAATTGATGATGGGAAATCTCAGAAACTCACTCAAGATGACATAAAAGCTTTGAAAGACAAGGGCATTAAAGGAGAGGTAATATTCAAAGGAATTTTGTTTTTGTTTGATATATAGGAAATTGGTTCTTAAACTGACTTTGCCTAAGTTAAATGGAAAAAATAATGTCATGCTTTTGTTAGAAGTAGGTTGAAATGTACATGCAATTCAGTTTATCAGGATTTTGTATCTTATATGCAAGAATGTAAGTGAATAACAACTAATAGTATTAGTGGTAGAGAATTTAGTAACAATGGATATCAGGATATAATTTTGTTCATTTTCAGTAGTTTTCAGCCAGTGTGCCCAGGAACGACAGTTTCCTTTATCTCTTCTCTCTTTATTGTAATATCTCTGTTCTTTACCTTGATTTAAATGGAGTTACAAAGTACTTGTACTTTATTACAAACTCTAAATAGAGCATAGAAATACAGAGTTGATCTATTTGGACTTCTGTGGAAGAGGGCCTGGAAAATCAGACCTTCGGATATATTCTGGGGTAAGAAACCTTTGAAGTTGCTTGCTCTGTGAAAGTAAAGTTTCAGAAAATGTGCTTGCTCCTTTTCTTATAGGAAATAGTTCAGCAGTTAATTGAAAATAGTACAACATTCCGAGACAAGACAGAATTTGCTCAAGATAAATATATAAAAAAGAAGAAAAAGAAGTAAGTCATTTTTATTTGAAGCAATGGGAAATGTTCAGTCTTTTTACATATTTATGAAATGCATATTACTAAGAAATAAAACGTTTTAAATCATTTCTTAAGTTGGTGTTCTGTTTTTAATTCCCCTAGATATGAAGCCATCGTTACTATTTTGAAGCCATCCACCCGTATTCTTTCAATTATGTATTATGCAAGAGAACCTGGAAAAATTAAGTACGCTTTGTTTCCTTTCAAAAGTATAATTGGGGGAAAATGTGTCTTTAAGAAAGTCATGATTTTAAATAAAATGAAAAACTTGCTCACCTGCATAAAGTGTCCTCCTACCTCATAAATTGTAAGTCCTTTCACTGTCGCCTCCAAAGCAATCAATAATCTTATCAACATAATTTTTATAAAACAAAACTTGAAAAGTGATGATTAAAATTCCAGGCTTTATTTAGCTAAAATGAATGAATCATCCTTTTTTTCCTTAGTCACATGAGATATGATACACTAGCCCAGATGTTGACGTTGGGAAATATCCGTGCTGGCAATAAAATGATTGTGATGGAAACGTGTTCAGGCTTGGTGCTGGGTGCAATGATGGAGCGAATGGGAGGTAAGATTTAACATTTCCAAGTTCAGTGAGTAGAGAGGTCCTAAATTGAAACTGATAGAAAGCTGGATTGAGGTACTTGGAGGTTAATGAAGTGACTTGCATGGACTTGTACAGCTCCTGCCCCAGGGTCTTCCTGTGTGGTCCATCTCGCCCAGCCTGGCCTGTATTGGTACCCCTGGTGGCGATTGTCCTTTCCAGCTTCAGCAGTACTGGGACCCGTGGCTGGCTAGGACCTTCAGGACAGTGGTTTTAGTGAAATAGCTGGTGCTCATTTTATTGGCATGAATTGAGGCAAGTGAGTGGGAAGACTATTAGAGGTGTTTTCTGTCCTAGAAGAATACAAACACAGCCTGATCGACCTGTCCTTCCTTTCTCTGACCCTGTAGAAGGTAAGAGTTTATAAGTGCCCACTTGAGGATTGGCAGAGGAGAAAACAAAGTCAATCACCAGTCATGTGACATCCAGATTTGTGACATCCAATGATCAGAGTTTTACAGTAGTGTCAGGTGGGGGTAAACTTCTTTAAGACTTCTTGTTTATTAGCTGGGTCCAGTGGGGCACGCCTGGAATCCCAGTACTTGGGAGGCTAAGATAGGAGGATCGTGGGTTTGAGGCCAGCGTACATTAACTTAGCAAGACCCTTTCTCAAAATACAAAAGAAAAAAGAGCTGGGAATGTAGCTCAGTGGTAGAACACCCCTAGGTTCATTCCTAATACACATGCACACACAGATGCGTGCACGCACACACACACACACACACACACACACACACACACACACACTTCCTGTTTATATGGGAATTATATTGTCTCCATTGGGAGTATTTATAGACTCCAGTGGACCTCCAGCGGAGCTGCACCATCCTCAGCCTGTAAACAGTGGAGGGGCCTCCACTCTCAGTAGGGCGGAGGGCTCGCTGAGGGTTTGTGGAGTCTAGAGTCACCTCCGTTGTGCAGAGTTTGTTTCTTGTATCTTCAGGTTTTGGCTCCATTATTCAGCTCTACCCTGGAGATGGACCTGTCCGGGTAGCAACAGCATGTTTTGGATTTCCCAAATCATTCTTCAGTGGTCTTTATGAATTCCCCCTCAACAAAGTGGACAGTCTCTTAAATGGAACATTTTCTGCTGAGATGTTGTCTTCAGAGCCAAAAGACAGCGCATCAGTTGAAAAAAGTAATGGCGCGCTAGAGGAAAAGCAGACTAACGAGCAAGACAACGAAGATGTGGCAGAGGCCCCCGGCAGCAGCCACCCGGAAGAGCAGGACACAATGGAAATTGTTTCTCAAGATGCAGAACATAAGGAGCCTAAAGAGAAAGGAAACAAAAAAGATTATGTAAGTATGTCAAGACTTACTATCCCTCGTAATAGTCTCGGGGCTTTGGTTGTAACTTCATTTAAGTAATGAGATTTGGTTTGGCTTTGGAGCATCAACTCCCAAGATGATATAAATAGCAAAGCACTTGGGGAAAGTGAGTGTGTGCTCGTGTGTACACAAGCATGTGACAGTCTTCGGAATGGAGCTCTAGAATACAGAAGCATTGACTAGGTAGCTTAATGAGGGTCTTACTTGGGTTTTCTTGTGTGTTTTCAGCCTCCCTGTACATATCCTTCTCTTGCTTTAGTCTTAGTTAATATTGTTGAAATGTTTTGATAGACCAGAGCATTTCCATAAACCTGATTGACCTCAGTACATTGATTTCTTCTTTGTCTTCTTGAAGATTCAGGAAAAGCAAAGGAGACAAGAAGAGCAGAGGAAAAGACATTTAGAGGCTGCTGCTCTCCTGAGTGAAAGGAACGCAGATGGGTGCGTTAATGAAAAAATGCAGGGTACTTTTTGGTGCTCGTGGGCTCTGCTTCAAACAGACCAGCACTCTCTTTTTGCCTGTCTGCTCTGATTCTAGTGAGAACTGAGATGAGGATTCTGTCTTGGGTTTTAAGAATGGAGGCTGGATCTAGCCAAGGTGGGAAGTTGATACAGTCAGTGCTAGTCCGTTTCAGAAAAATCCTGAGTGTTCTCCAGTGACAGTGCATGGGCTGGGACTGTGTCGTCCTACTAGGTGCAGGGGTAGGTCATCAGTTGGCTGCGATACTGGCCAACGAAAACCTGACAAGGAGAGGTGGATGTAGATATCTGCAGAGCCAGCATATACAATATTGTATTTGTTTCCAGATGGTTTAAAAAAAATTTTTAAGGATGTCATTAAGTGCTGTTAGAGTTGCCAAGTTCTATGAGAGCTTATAACCCAGTTTGTGTTTCCTAGAAATAAATAGCTCATTATTTTATTCTGTTTTGAATTTCTAGAATGTTGTATTTAAATCTTCCTTGTGTGAATAAGTACATTTCATTTCAAATGCATTGAAAACCTTCCCTTGGGGGTTGTAGAGCAATAATCTTTCTGGCATTTTCCTCGCAGTTTGATTGTGGCCAGTCGTTTCCATCCCACTCCTCTGCTGCTGTCTCTGCTGGACTTTGTGGCCCCTTCAAGACCATTCGTGGTCTACTGTCAGTATAAAGAGGTAATACTAGAGCAACACGGCCAGGAATTCTTAATGTGAATTTTGATTCTCAAACCGTAGCCCAAGGAATATTTCTTAACAAAACCCTGTTTTTCCTTCAGCCTTTGCTGGAATGCTACACGAAACTGCGGGAGAGGGGAGGAGTCATCAACCTCAGGCTGTCAGAAACCTGGCTCAGAAATTACCAGGTACTGTTCTCCGCCTGTCCCCGGAGCTGCTCTCTGGAGTTTCTGGCTATAGCAATGGAAATGCCTCCTGCCTGTGGCTCGGAGGAAGCACCCCTGACTGGTCCTGACCCTCTTCTCTTTGACGTCAGGGTGCATTAGGCTGTAACTCCAGCCCGGAGACTTGTAAAGTACAAACAGTTGTGGTTCATAGTTCCCCAAGGCCTTGCTGTCTCTGGAGTGGGGAACTGACAATAGCAAAAGCCCCAGGTGGGTGGGACGGTGGCCCTCTCTCTGCTGGGCATCTTCACAGCAAGTTTTCAGGATTCCAGTCAGTTTCTGTATCAGTCAGTTCTGGTTTTCTGGAAATTGCCCATTTGGCAGTCCAGGTGTAAGATTTATTGGGGGAGGGAGTGCCTTTGAGAGAGAAGGGGAGAGGGCAGGACGAGGGGTGCGGGCTGATGTCTGAGGGGAGACGAGGGAGGACAGGGTAAGAAGAGGCTGCAGTGCTGCTCTGATAGAGTATCAGCCAGGCCCGTGGAGAACCAGGAGCACAAGTTGCCCTTTGCAGGGCCATGTTGGGCAGAAATGTCCACTCCTGGCATCTGTGCCCAGGAACCGGCTGGGAGCAGCCATGGGCCTCTGCATTGTGAATGGCAGCGGCTCCCAAAGCAGCAGCAGCCGGAGGCTCTCCACTGCCTGAATGCCCGGCGGCCAGTTCTCAGGAAGGGAGACTGGAGGGGCGTGCTCCGCTCCTTGGCATCTTGTCGTGCTGTGGTAGGGTTGTTGACCCTGAGTGACCCTGCCCTTTATGGAAGTCTTATTTAATTAAGGTAACAGGAGAGAAGCGTTCTTGTCAGAGTTAACAGGATAGCAGGGAAGGGAGGTTCTGAGTGTCCTTCAGTAGCTACTTCCCCTTAGACCCCAGCTCCATTGCGTTGCTGGCCATGAACCTTCCTGGAGCCAAGGGGAAAGCAAGCTATAGGCCTGGAGGACCGTACAAACCACTTACCGGTTCTCATGGAAACTCGCTTCAGGTGTGAGAGAAACAGGGCTTCCATTTTATATCTCCAAAAAAAAATTACTCAAACCAGCTTCTCCATTTTTCTCTGCACTTTTGAAGGAATGAACTTCTTAGAAATTCATTCATTTAAATATTCAAGAGCATCTGTGTTGTTTAAATTGTGATTTTTAGTAAATGTGTAGTTAGCGCACACGTTATCTTGGTGAAACATGAATGTCTGTTCTTCTGTCTTAATTAGGTTTTGCCAGATCGAAGTCACCCCAAACTGCTGATGAGTGGAGGCGGGGGGTACCTTCTGTCAGGCTTCACCGTTGTCTTGGACAGCCTCAGAGCAGACACCGGCCTCAAGTCCAGCGCGAGCACTTTAGAATCATATGAGACTGAGGAGCCAGCAGCTAAAAAACAGAAAGGCCCCGAGTCTGGTTCTTAACTCTTAAAAAAAATTGCTTTGATTTTTGTTCTCAGGCATTCTACAAAGAAAATTAAACTTTAAATGCCACTACTAATTGATTTTTCATGTGCTAAGAATAAGAATGTGGCAGTACACCCCTTCCTGGGAACGAGGGGTGAGCCTTTTCTCTGCTTCTGACACAAATGGGTTGACTCCGTCAGAACTGCAGCTGGAGTTTGTAGTAATGGATTGATACGACAGTTCTATTTATTTAACAGAAATCCTGAGTACTTCCAAATACTCTGCAAATATCTTGAGAATTTCAACATCCCGAAAATATATTTCTATAAGGCCTTGTTTATATTTTAAGCTAAGTGGAATAATACAGTATAGCTAAAACTTGGCGGGTACTGAAAGGAAGGAATTTGTGGAAGTAATTTCTTCTGTTCATTCCGTTCTCTTCAACCTAAGCAATATAGATGTGTGAGTGTATGGGATTTATAGTACTGAAAATGTCCTCTCTGCTCCCTGCAGTGGAATAAACATTTTTTAATGCTAGGTTTTCTTATTTTAATAGTCGACAACCTGGGAAAGTTCCAAGTATTTATTTTACTATTTTTCTTTTTTTGGTGGTGGTGCATTAGGTTTAGTAGGTACATTTTCTCATTAATTTGCCAATCTTCTTATTCTTTGTTCTAAATAAATAGAGTATAATTTTTGTGTAATGTTTAATTAAAGGAAACAATTGGTTTTTTCTCCTTCCCAATACATGCATGCACACACACCACCTATATATGTGTGCATAGGTAATGGTATACACATATACACACGTGTACACATGTTTATATGGGTGTATACATGTTGGTAATACACATACATTTATATATATATATATACACACAAAGACAGAATGTACTACCTATATTAGTATACACACAGAATATACTATTTATTTGGACTGTGATAAAATTTTGTGCAGGACTTAGACCAGTTCTCATTGCATTGGTGTCACTCCTTGTCACATGTATTTTAAAGTGCCTTTTCTGGTGATGATTAATGCTGGTCTGAAGAATTCCGCCATGATTACATGCTCAGCCTTTATAAGCTCTGAAAAGCTATAATCCAATTATTTGACCATCTGTTACAGCAAATCAGAGTGTTCAGAGTAAGCCAAGGCTCTTGTCCGTTGGAGAAGCCGAGTCTTGCTCACTAGAACACGCTTGTGTATTGTTGATGTCACCGTAGTATAGATGTGGGGACCTCTGAGAGGAGCCTCTCAGGGAAAAAAAAAAGTTTTTTTCTTCTGAAAGCATGTGCTATTCTGATAATGGCCAGTGTGATTACCAAGTACAGTTTTGATTCCTTTTTCTTAAAAAATTTTTGCCTTTAAAGAATAAAAGTGTTTCTTACTGTGATGTGTCTGTCATTCATGATCAGTCAGTGATGCCACATTGCAGCCTATGGTGGCCCACGGTCTGCTTGAGGACACAGTGGGCTGGTGCCTCACTGAACCTGTAGCGACTGTCATCACCCACAAACAGCCAGTCAGCTCTATCAAGGAGAGCACAAAACTGCACAGATGAGATTCGGTCGTGGCTTGTCCTCTGGTCACTGCTAGAACCATCTCCTGCTTGGGACTCAGCCCCATTCCATTCCACGAACCCTCAGACCCTGAGCTCCCAAGGCCCTGCCTGCCCATAGCTGCCCCGGAATGTGTCAACTCAGCAACAACAACAAAAGTTAACCTGTCATTTTTTTCTCATATAACTTACTTCGTCTTTGAGTATATGTGACTTAATTCCATGGTTCACAAACAACCTGTTGGAGGCCAGCTTAGGCCACATACAAATTAACAGACGAGCTCAAGCTGAGTACATAGTACTGGCTAGGTGGGATTTGTCCACAAGCAAATTCCAGGAGACCTGATGGAATCGATAAAAGTGTGGTCTGTTGTCTTCTTCCAGTAATGTTTAACCCTTCCTTCCCTAAGCTTGTCACGACTGCCTCACTGTCTTTCCTTATCTTGACCCAGGACAATTTGCTGGCTTCTGTGTTTAATCATCTTTTTATGATGCCTTGTTTAAAGCTTCTATAAAAGTAAAGCGCTGGCCGCAGGAGGCCAGACGATTCAAGCTGCCTCTTCTCCAACCACCCCAATTATTAAATATAATTTTCTCCATATTATCATATCTGACTCCACTACAATCATTTTTGTGCGAGAGACTTGTCGGCGGGACTATGGACAAGTAGCGTCTGCTATATTAACCTGCAAATTTAACCTTTGAAAATGTAGAATGCCCTAGAGGGCTTCTTAACCCGATTGTTGGGCCCTCCATCCCAGTGCTTCTTACTCTAGGTCTGGGCTGGGGCAGAGATTCTGCAATCTATTAGGTTTCCAGGTGCTGATGCTGGTGCTGCTGTTGGCCCGGGAGCCACCCATGAGCACCACACCGGTGCTCCCACATCACGATGCCCTGGGTACAGAATGTCTTTGTCTTATGTGTAAAGTACACATCTACTTTTGGAGCAGATAAATGGGTAATCTTATGACTTCTAGACATCCGGCCACTGTGAGAGTTACAGTGGCATGGAATAGCATTTCAGTGAGCAGCAATCAAACGGTAAAACATGAGAGTCATTTTTGTGACATCTGCCCTATTTCTCCATTGGACTAGGGTTCTTGGCAATATGCCGTGGTGAACATGAATGGGTATTTTTAGCTCAGAGGTACACGAAAATTGAATTAAGCAAACGATTACCGGGTAATCATTCATTGGTTGTGTACAGAAAAGCTAAAAATATCTTTAATATGTATGAAACTGAAAAATATTAGTTTGCACTTTGTTTTAAAGTATTGGTTGAAAATGGTGCAAGACACTGGGCATGATGGCACACGCCTGTAATCCCAGTACTTGGGAGGCTGAAGCAGGAGGATCACAGGTTCAAAGACAGCCTCAGGAAGTAGTGAGGCTCTCATCAACCTAGTGAGACCCTGTTTCAAAATAAAATAGGTCTGGGGGTATAGCTCAGAGGTAGCATGTCCCTGGGTTCAATCCCCAGTACCACACCAAAAAAAAAAAAAAAGAAAAGAAAAAAAGGCTGGAAGAGTGACGTTTCATTTTCACATAGAAAGGTAAGAAGGCGCTAAAGAAATTCTGTCTCGAGGTGTGGGTAGGCTTGATGTACTTGGTGTGTGGTACACTTAGTGTTACCGTTCCAAACCAAGACCCTTAGAATTGGAGACATTAACCTAGAGGGTGAAAGAGAAGGCAGGAGCTCTTTGCTTTCTGGGAGGACTTTTCCCCAGTCATATTCTCAGATGGGAAACGTGACTTCTCATAGCTTTTCCGTCACCTGTGACTGGCACAGAGGAGGTGCGTGTGGATGAAATACACTAACGCTGTACGGTGAGCGATTCAAGGACGAAAGCAGGCAAAAATAAGAATATGACGGATTTCAATCAGGTCAGCAAGCCACAGCCCACAGGCCAAATCTGGCTCACTGCCAGTTTTTTTGTTTGCTTTTTGTTTTTGTTTTTCTTGGTATGGCCTGCAAGTTAAAAATGGTTTTTCTAGCCAGGTGTGATGGCGCCAGGTATAATCCCAGTACTTGGGAGGCTGAGGCAGAAGGATCACAGGTTCAAAGATAGACTCAGCAAGTAGTGAGATTCTCTTTCAGAATAAAAAATAAAGCTGGGCATGGTGGTATACACCTGTAATCGCAGTACTTGGGAGGCTGAAGCAGGAGGATCACAGGTTTAAGGACATTCTCAGCAAGTCGTGAGACTCTCAACATAGCGAGACCCTGTTTCAAAATAAAAATAAAATAGGGCTGGGGCTGTAGCTTAGAGGTAGAATGCCCCTGGGTTCGATCCCTAGTACCAACAAAAATAACAACAAAAAATATTTCTCCATTTTTAAGTGGTTAGAGGAAAAGTTTAAAAAAATAATTTTACGACAAGTGAAAACTACATAAAATACAAACTGCACCACCCACATTGCGTTCTATCACTGAACTGCACCCGCAGCCCTTTTTATTTATTTATTTTTTATTTTGAAATACGGTCTCACTAGGTTGCTGAGGCTGGCCTCGAACCTACAATCCTCCTGTCTCAGCCTCCCAAGAACTGGGATTACAGGCATGCACCACTATGCCCCGCTCATAAGTGAAGTTTTAACAGAACACAATCACTCTCCTTTTGCACTGTGACAGAGACCATGGGGCCTCAGAAGTTCAAAATATTTGCTGTAAGAAAGAGTTTGCTGATTCCTGATTTCAGAGACGCCATGAGAGGGACTGTGGCAGGGATGGGGCCGGACAGCATTTAGAAGCGGCCACAGGGCATGGTCTGGAGCCCACCACAAAGGTGCAATGTGACATCCAGAGTTCCTTCTCAGGCCTCTGAACCTGCCTGCAACGCTGGTCACTGCCCACCTTCCCCTCGCCCGAGTCTTCCCCACGTGGCTGAGAGGAAGCCATTGTCTCCGGGTCCCTCCCTCCTCCATCTCTGTCTCTGGTTCCTCCTCATCTCTGAGACTTCTGAACACAGGCATGCACCAGGGCACAGCCATCCACCTCTTCCCTCTCTCGTCAACTCCACTGGCACCCTAGGGTGATCAAGGGAAAAGATAGGACCACGAGGTGGCAGTGGCACATACATGCTTTCTTGGTGACAGTGACAGGGACGCTGACTGGTTTGTTTGGGGAAAAAAGACTGCTCCCACAGGAGGGGTCTGTTCCTACAGAGGCCTCCGCACAGGGTCACTACTCCAAAGGGGAGGAGAGAGGGCCACGCACACCCCGCCCCCGCCAGGGTGAGGGGATCAAGGTGAGCTGCATGCCTAGGTGACATTGCTCAGCAGATACTCGGATCCACAAGGCTCTGTCTTGGCAATGGCCAGTAGTAGTTAAACATCCTTGGGTGTAGTTTGGTGTGTGTGTGTGCTGGTGGGGGAGGGGGAGGGAGGACAGGCAGGCCCTGAATAGCTAAAAATTTTGCTTAAAATTTGTTTAAAATAATTTCATGTGGCCGGGAATGGTGGTGCACACTTGTAATCCCAGTACTTGGGAGGCTGACACCGGAGGATCCGGGTTCGCAGCCAGCCTGAGCTACTAAGTGAGGCCCTCCACAACTTCGTAAGACCCGGTTTCAAAATAAAGGATAAAAATATAGGGCCGGGGGTGTAGCTCAGAGGTAGAACGCCCCTGGGTTCAATCCCCGGTACCGCAAAAAAAAAAAAATAGGGCTGGGAGTGTAGCCTAGAGGTAGAATGTCCCTGGGTTCAATCTCCGGTACTGCAAAGATAAATAAATAAATAAATAAATAATAAATAAATAAAATAATTACATGTGTAAAAAGTTGTATCTGGCATGGGCGAACTGCTGAGGTGACTGATCTTATCCTGTAGTGAAGCGATACACAACCTAGGGGCCCATCCTCAGAGGCCATCCTGGCTCATTTACACAGCGCGACATGATCCCGACCGGTCGTGGGGCTTCCCGCGCCATCTCTGTGATAAGGACTCCCTCGGGCCCGCCCACCCATCTCAACACTCCCACTGTGTGTGGAATCACAGCTAGAACTTAACAGACCCAAACCCGAGCTCCCTGTCTCTCCCCTCCAAGCCAGCCCCTTCTATAGTCTTCCCTATCGGTTCTCCCAGTCGCTGGGGTATTGGTATCATCCGCTCATTGCTCCAAGTCCATCAGCCCCACCCGCGGCCCTGTCTCCAGAATAGATCCAGAATTTGACTATTCCGTCAATGCCACCAGCCAGGATCTGGGCAGTGCCCGCCTTATTGGTTTCTGTTTCTGCCCTCATGTCCCCTACAGCCTTCTCAGCCCAGTAGCTCGTGTCGCTACAGCAAAAAGTATAGTGTCCAGTCTTCCATTGAGAACTCTCCAATTTTAAAAACAAAAGTTCTTACCAGGATTTACAAGACCTTGAGTGATCCGTGTTTGCTGCCTCTCTAATCTCACCTCCCAAGACAGTCCCCCATGCTAGCCCCTTTGCTTCTCTTTAAACTTGCCAAACACATTCCAGCCTCAGGGCCTTGGCCCCAGCTGTTCCCTTTGCCTGAAATGCCTTTCTCTGCAGTGTCCACAGGCCTGTGCTCTCACAGGAACTTTCTCCGTGAGGGCTGGTATGTATCTGTCTGGTTCCCAGACTGTAGAGTTGTAATTATTGCAAGTATTAAGTATTTTAGCACCCCAAATCTCCCAACTATACTATGTTTTACCATAGTGTGTTGTGTATTTTCACTTTGTTTTTATTTTTGTTTTTTTACATCACTGGGGATTGAACCCAGGGACATTTCACCTCTGAGCTATTCCCCCAGCCCTATTTTATTTTTTATTTTGAAACAGGGTCTCACTAAGTTGCAGAGGGCCTCACTAAATTGTTGAGGCTGTCTTCAAACCTGCGATCCTCCTGTCTTAGCCTCCCAAGGACTGGGATTACAAGCGTGCACACTGCGCCCGGCTTGTATTTTCATATTGTAATGATAGGATCTTTTCTCTCCTCCTGTCCCACCTCTGTGCTATATAGCTCTTTCTTGATAAAACATAAAGATCAGGACAATTCAAATAAAAAATGTCTAAAATTACTACAGGTGGCTGCATCTGCAAAAGAATTTGTGGGTGGGGTGCCGAGAGCATTGGATTATCATTGTACTAGGTCCCTAAGGCTAACAAAACAACGGACCACAAACTGGGTGGCTCAAAACAACAAGAATTTCTTCCGCAACAGTTCTGGAGGTCAGAACTCCAAAATGAAGGTATGGAAGGGCCAGGCTTGCTTAGGGGAGAAGCTCCCTTATCTCTTTTTTTTTTTTTTTTTTTGCGGTAGTGGGGATTGAACCCAGGGGCATTCTACCTCCGGGCTATACCCCCAGTCCTATTTTTTATTCTTTATTTTGAAACAGGGTCTCACTAAATTGAGGAGGGCCTCACTAAGTAGCTGAGGCTGGCTGCGAACCCGGGTCCTCCGGCCTCAGCCTCCTAAGTACTGGGATTACAAGCGTGCGCCACCACGCCAGGCGTCCCTTATCTCTTTTAGCTTCGAGTGGCCCAGGCATTTCTCGACTGGAACCAGCACCGCTCCAATGTCTGCCTCTGTCATCACATGACATCTTCCCTCTGTGACCATGACTCCACACAGTGCTCTCTGTGTCTGTGTCCAGATTTTCTTCCTCTAAGAACACTAATCATAGCCAGGTGTGGTGGCGGACGCTTGTAATCCCAGTACGTGGGAGGCTAAGACAGTAGGATCACAGGTTCGCAGCCAGCCTTAGCTACTTAGTGAGGCCCTCCGCAATTTAGTGAGACCCTGTTTCAAAATAAAAAATAAAATAGTGCTGGGGGTGTAACTCGGAGGTAGAATGCCCCTGGGTTCAATCCCCAATACCACAACCCCCCCCCAAAAAAAAGAACACTAGTCATTTTGGATACAGGCCTGCCCTGACACCGCATCTGAACCTGATTGCATTTTAAGTGACCCTATTTCCAAATAAGGCAGCAGGTCCCTTCAGGGCTCCTTGATGTTTTTACCATGAACATGAGCTGCTTAACCACACTTTGGTCAACAACCCGCCATGTCTATGCCAGTGGTCCCACAGATTAGAATGGAGCTGAAAAATTCCCATCACCTAGTGGTGCTGTAGCTGATGTAATGTCACAGCACACACATTACTTATGTGTTTATGAAGATGCTTGTGAAAACGAACTTATTGTGCTGTCAACTGTATAAAAGTTTACACTTACATACAGTATATAACACTTGATAATGACAATTAAAAAGCTGTGTTGTTGGTTTGTGTATTTACTGGACTACTTTTTGTCATTATTTTAGAGTATACTTCTACTTAGAAAAGTTACTATAAGATAGGCATGGTGGTACATGCCTGTAATCCCAGTACTTGGGAAGCTGAGACGGAGGATTGCAGGTTCAAGGAACAGCATCAGCAATCTAGCAAGACCCTGTTTCAATTTTTTTTTTGTAGTACTGGGGGTTGAACCCAGAGGCATTCTACCTCCAAGTTACACCCCCAGTCCTATTTTTTATTCTTTATTTTGAAACAGAGTCTCACTAAGTTGCAGAGGTCCTCACTAAGTAGCTGAGGCTGGATGTGAACCTGCAATCCTCCTGTCTCAGCCTCCCAAGTACTGGGATTACAAGCATGCGCCATCACACCCAGCTTTAAATTAAAAAAAAATTTTTTTAAAACAGGGCTGGGGATATAGCTCAGAGGCAGAATGCTCCTGGATTCAATCCCCAGTACCATCACCAAAAAAAAAAAAAAAAAGAATTACTACAAAACAGTATGCCAAGGCTGGGTATAATCCCAGTACTTGGGAGTCTGAGACAGGAGAATCGCAGGTTCAAGGCCAGTCTCAGCAACTTAGTGAGGCCCTCCATAACTTACTGAGATCCTGTTTCAAACTAAAAAATGAAATAGGGCTGTGGGTTTAGTGTGGAGGTAGAATGCCTCTGGGTTCAATCCCCAGTACCGCACCTCAAAAACAAACAAACAAAACAGCATGCCGTGTTCTGCGGCAGCAGCCTCGTCCATCCTGTGTTTTCTGTGCCTCTTAATTGCATTACTTTCTCTTGTCCTTGATTTAATCTCATGTTGCTTTGTTCATCATGGCCCTAGGAGCAATGAGCTATTTTACACACACACACACACACACACACACACACACACACACACCATATAGCCTAGGCTAGGCGTGTAGTGGGCTATACCAACTGGGTTTGTGCAAATACATTCAATGATGTCAACATGACTACATCACCTAAGGACACATTTCTCAGAACATGTGCCTGTTGCCAAGCAGTACACGACAGCATCATTGTGCGTGCGTGCGCGTGCGTGTGCATGCGTGCGTGTGTGTGTGAGACTTGCCAGCAGGCTGGCATTTGGTGCACTGCAGTGTTTTGCTTTCTCTCCTTTGGTGAGATAAACCCTTATTCATTTGGGGGCCCCTCAAATTCTGTTTATTTAGGAAATGATTTTGTTTTCTACTGGGCTGCAATCGGGGAATAAAAGGCCGAGATTTATTGAGTTGTGTGTATGTGTTAAGCATTTCCTAGTATCTCATATCAGGATGTTGTAACACAAGGTGTTACAACTCTGACATATTAAAATTGCAGTTGTACCAGGCATGGTGGCACACGCCTGCAATCTCAGTACTTGGGAGGCTGAGACAGGACGATCACAGGTATGAGGACAGCCTCAGCAATGTAGAGAGACTCTCAGCAACCTAGCAAGACCCTGTTTCAAAAACAAAGAAAAAGGGCTGAGGGTGTGACTCAGAGGTAGGATGACCCTGGGTTCAATCCCCAGCACCACAAACAGGCTGCAGCTGTGTTACTCATTTTAATACAGGCCTTGGCTTTGGATGGTTTCTTAGGTCAGGGTCTCCAAGAAGCAAATCCTGAGATAAGAATGTGAGGATAGTGGTTTATGTGGGAGGCACCAGTAAGGTCACCAGAAGGCAGCACAACAGCAGGTCAAAGCAGCCACTAAAGGATGAAGCAGGATGAAGCAGGTCAGTGCTGCGTCACCTGGGCCCAGTGCACTGGGGATCCTGGAGGGCAGTGTGGATACGGGCCTCAGAGTTATTCTACCCAAGAGAACTGGGAGCCAGCCTGCCTCCTTGTGGGCAAATTGTGCCCCTAGAAAAAGATATATCGTCCCAATCCCCAGTACCTCAAAATGTGACATTTTCTGGAAACAGGGTCATTGCAGGTGTAATTACTTAGGATGACGTCAAACTGGAGTAGGATGGACCCTTAATCCAAATGACTAGTATCCTTTCATCAGAAGAGCGCCACGTGAGCCGGGCATGGTGGCGCACACCTGTAATCCCAGTATTTGGGAGACAGACAGGAGGATTGCAGGTTGAGGACAACCTTGGCAACTTAGGAAGACCTGTCTCAAAATTTAAAAAAAAATGAAAAGGGATGTAGCTTGGAGATAGAATGCCCCTGTGCTCAATCCCAGTACCCCCCAAAAAAAAGCTTCTACGGGAGAAAATGGCACGTGAAGACGCTGCAGAGACTGGGGCTATGCCACCACCCGCCAGCGGTGCCACCGGAAGCTAGGAAGAGGCAGCAAGGAGCCTCCTCTTACCACTTGGGAGGGAGCACGGCCCTGCCCACACTTTGATTTTGGACTCCTGGCCTCCAGAGCTGTGAGGGAATGCCTTTCTGTTGTTTTAAGCCACTCTGTTTGTGGTTCCTCGTTTTGGTAGCCCTGGAAACTAGTGTGCTACGTATATACCAACCCTTTGTCCACCACGAGGGCTGTCTCCAGCAGTCATGGTCCCCTGGAACCCCTCCCAGCCTTTGCAAACAGCCAGTCAAGATCCCATGGCCAGAAGAAAAAGATATCCCAGGCCGAGAGATAGAGTAGCTGAGGCCGGTCGCAAATCCGCGATCCTCCTGTCTCAGCCTCCCAAGTACTGGGATTACAAGCGTGAGCCACCATGCCCGGCTCATCTTTCCGAATTTAAAAAATAGATTTAGGGGCCAGCCCAAGCGACAGTAACACAAGATGACAGCCACCATAGGCTCAGACAACTTTTGGCAATCGAATATACAGCCCTAAAATAGAATGTGGACCTTAATACCCAGAAGCATCCCAACCTGTGTAAGATTTATAACAAAAGCTAGTATGAATGGAGTTAATCGTTCTAATGGAGTGGTGGACACAAATGTCATCTCTGTGCTAGCAAAGTGGCAGAACTCACCCAGCATCCAAGTCGTTCTGCAAGAGCTTTGTCACTTAATGATGTCAAAAGAAAACCTGAAGCTGCCCCAGTCACCAGGAGGACAGCACTCCAGCAACCAACCACAGAGAATCTACAGGCCCTCCCCCATTCGGGTGAAGCAGTCTTCATTTCCACAGTAGTAAATTTTCTAGATTTGCGCCATAGACCTCATAGTGCTAGAAAGGAAGTTCCCATTCAAACGCAATTTATCTTAAGATACTATAAATGATACTGATTGTTTTGTTCATTTTAAATATATAAGTTGTGCTATTAAAAAAATAATGAATCTGAAGCTGGGTGTGGTGGCGCACACCTGTAATCCCAATACTTGGGAGATTGAGACAGGAGGATTACAAGTTCGAGGCCAGCCTGGACAACTTGGTGAGAGCCTGTCTCAAAATAAAAAATAAATTAACTGAAAGGGCTGGGAGTATAGTTTGGTGGTAGAATGCCCCTGAGTTCAATTTCCAGTAAAACACACACACACAGACACACACACACACACACACACACACACACACAGACACACACATACACAGAAAAAAAATGAATTTGAAAATCACATTTCTCTATGAGAACCATGAAGATCTTGGTCTCAGGTGAATCGTTTATTATTTCAAACCGAGACAAACATATTTTCATAGACAGTAGCACAGTCATTGTTACAAGCATGTTAATATATCTATTTTGCAAGAAAGAATATGCTACAAGTCATGCTATTCATATTTTCAATAGCATTCTGGCAAACATTAAAGACATTTCCATTTGTGCCAAACATTTAGTGAATAGTAAACTCTACTTTCTGCCTTTGGGTAGATAAATGGTGTCTTTCAGAGAAATGGTGGAAAATAGATAATGTGAGGTGCTTCTTAAAACTGCCTATTGCGCCAGTAACCATCAGCCCCTCTGGCTGAACTTCTCAGCTATTTTCTGTAGCTCCAAATCCATCGCAGCCAAGTTTTCAAGCTCCTTTTCCTGGAAAATACAGAAGAGTGGAGATGTGAGATTTCAGATTAATTTATATTGCTATAGTTCACAGATTTCCAAACTTATTGGCTTATCACCCTATTCTCATAAATAAATACTCAGCACCTGCTAGATGTTTCCGCTGCTCTCTTGTTTTTATTCAGTGCCCCCAGATGCACCTGAGGCTACTACTGCCCTCCCCTAGAAGGCTTCAGCATTCCCCCTCAGGGAGCAATATACCAACTTCTGGAGTCTATGCTTTTAGGGAGTATGAGTAGAAAGGGGAATTTTAGGTATGTTACAGGCTCCACGAATGGTTCTCAAAGTGTGGTCCCCTGGTCAGTAGTATCAGCATCCTCAGTACCAGAAGGGTGTGCTGGCACATGCCTGTGATTCCAGTACTTGGGAGGCTGAGACAGGAGGATCACAGGTTTGAGACCAGCCTCAGCTACTTAGCAAGGCTCTCAGCAACTTAGTGAGACGCTGTTTCCAAATAAAAAATAAAATAGGGCTGGAGGTATAGCTCAAAGGTAGAATGCCCCTGGGTTCAATCCCCAAGCATGCGTGTACACACACACACACACACACACACCTCTTCCTCAGCATCCCTAAAGAACTTGGCAGAAACGCCGATTCTTAGGTCCCACCCAAAACCGACTGAATCAAAACGGGAGTTTAGAAATCCCTCATGACTCTGATGCACATTTAAGTTTGAGAAGCACCAAGCAACATAATAGATATTAGGAAAAAACATTGTTTGGGTAGCTATAGCTCCAATAACATTACCTCTCCCAGATATAAATTCTGTGTGTGTGTGTGTGTGTGTGTGTGTGTGTTACTGGGGATGGAACCCAGGGGCATTCTACCTCCAAGCTACACCCCCAGTCCTATTTTTTAATCTTATTTTGAAACAGGGTCTCACTAAGTTGCAGAGGGCCTCACTAATTATTACCTGAGGCTGGCCGCGAACCTGGATCCTCCTGTCTCAGTCTCACAAGTACTGGGATTACAAGCGTGCGCCACCACACCCAGCTATAGATATAAATTTCTGATTGTAGAAAGGCATGAACCAATAAAGACAGACCAAAGCGACTAATTTCTGTATCACCTGTTTTCCCTACATTGGGAGATAGGGACAAATGTCAAACAATCGAGAAGTTGTCAACCCTCGTTGAACATTGGAATCACCTGAGATCTTTTTAAAAATCCTGATGCCCGGGTAGCACCCAGTATCAATGAGACCGAATTTCTGGGGATGGATCCCAGATTTGGTCATTTTCCAAGCTGTCCAGGTGATCCCAGTGTGCAGATAAGGGTGAGAAAGACTGCACTAGAGAGAGGTGGGCAGGCATGTGGACCACAACTGGATAGTAGAAGGAAATCAACCCCAGAGACGTTCTCCACTGGGTTACTAGGGCTTTGTTCTCATGGTGAAAATTTCCCATCAGTCTCTCCCTATTGATATCAGATGGTGTTGAAGATAACATATAAACCTCGACCATCACCGGTTAATTTTAAACAAATGCCCACACTGTACCTCTTCCTCTGTCAGAACTCTCTGGTCCTCCCTGTCTGGTTGGTTTTCTGCCTCCTGGCGTGTGCCCATCTGATCCTCAGAGTCGTAGAAGTCGGGGAACTCGGCCGACTTCTTTCTGTAGTGCAGGAGCTGGTCCAGCTCAGCCACCCGGTCGTACTGCCTTTTCAGGTCCAGCTTGGGGGCCCTGGCGAAGCTTCTCTTCTCGTATCCCCAGTTCACATCCTCCGAGAAGGGCTTCTTCTCCCACCAGTCATAGCTGTATTCGGGGAAGAAATTCTTCTCACTTAAGGTCAGTCCGTTGTCCTCTTCATCCTCAAGAAAATTGTCATTCACGTTGTCTTTCCTCTCAAAATGGCTCCTCTTCCACTGGGCAGGGTCATAGTATGGGTCGAACAGCACCCCCAGTCTCTTCCTCTTTTCAGTGGTGTGATGGGGGGCATACTGCTTGTCTTGAAGCCTGGCTTCCTCCCCAGTTTCTTCAGGGTCCTGCAGGTCCTCCTGTGGCCACTGTCCTGGGGCTCCTTCCTCGTCATAGTTGAGGTAACTTCTCTCCTGGTCCCGCCACTCGCCTGGCGGATACCTCTTCGCCTTATCCATCTGGCTTTCTTGGGCACGGTGATATCCTTCACCCAAGAACCTTTTCTCTCCTCTGGTGTCAGGAGTAGAGTAGGCTCCCGCCTCCCCTCCCCTGCCTCGGTGGTGGTGCCCCTGCCCCCTCTCTCGGCCCCTCTCTTCCTCACTTTCTTCGTCATATTCGCGCGCCATGTTGTCAAGCTCTGAGTTGGGGCGCTTTCTCTTTTTCTCCTCCTCCTGGCTCTCCTCGCTGTGAGGCCTTGGAGCCCTGAACTCCTCACTTCCTCTGCCCCCGTGCTGCCCCCGTCCCAGGTCCTTAGGAGACCGGACACTGGGATAACTCTTGACTTCTTCCCCATATTCGGGTTCCTCCTCTGAAGCCCTGTAGCGGGTAGAATGGTGGTCCCTCTTCTCCTCTGAACTGGCCACGTTTTCTTCCTCAGATTTATCAAGGGCACTTCGCCTTTCCTCCTCAGAGGGAGGCTTCCCTCCTAGAGAGGACCTGTCAGGCCTGCTCCTCCCGTGGTGGTGTCTGGGCCGCGAGCGTCGTTTGGCCACCTCAGAGGCGGCGTCCTCCTCGCTCTCCTCAGAGCCTCCCTGACCCTGGGCCTGGCTTTTAGACTCTTGAGGGCGCGTCTCCCGGCTCCCCGGCTCCTCTGCACTCTCCCGGCTGCTCTTCTCCCTGCTGTGTGTCTCCTCAGAGCGCCCAGCGGAGTGTGTATCTGCTCTGTCCACGAGCTCTTCTTTTTTCGCGTAGCTAGCCTGGTTTCCTTTGTTGAGCAAGGCGTTCTGTGTCTCCCCTGGCTCTTCAGGGTGTTTCCCTTCACGGGCATCCTCGCTGCGCTCCCTGTTCTGATAGCTGTCTCCCTCTTCGTCCCCACCGTCCTCTCCCTCACTCTTCTTGGAATGGCGGGCCTTGGCTTCTTTGGAGACTTGGCTGTCGGAGGGATAGAGGCTCCCCTGGGGCTGGTCTGCTCGCTCTCGGCTGTGTCCACCTCCCTCTGCCCACTTCTCTGTGTCTGCCTTTGAGGGGCCTTGAGTGTCCTCCTTCCCTGGGGCCCCTGCTTCCTCCGCACTGGAGGGACTGTGCGCTTCCGGGGCGTCCACTGGGTCTCTTAACAATCTTACTTCAAACTTCTTGTTTTCATTGTCACTTTTCTCTTCATCTTTGACCTCTTTTCCACCTATGATGAAAAAATCAGAGTAAGTGTAACTTCAGAAATGCTTGTGGCTCAGTAAGTACCATGGGTCTTGGTAATCACTACAAAGCCTGAGGACCCTGAAAATTATTTATTTTAATTAATCAAGAATATACTTGGATTCCTTTTGCCATGAAAGCTCCTTGGCTGTGTTTAAATCTAATAATAGACTCTATATTTTTAAGTTTTCATAATATCCAACCAGCATCGTTCATTAGGGCTATTAATGATCATATTATAATCCAGATATAGATTTATGAAATAGTAGAATTTAGAACCAGAAGAAACCTTAGAATTCATTCAGTCCAATCTCTTTTTTTGTGTGTGGTACTAGGGATTGAACCCAAGGGCATTCTACCTCCGAGCTACACCCCCAGCTCTATTTTTTATTTTTTATTTTGAAACAGGATCTCACTAAGTTGCGGAGGGCCTCACTAAGTAGCTGAGGCTGGCCGTGAACCTGTGATCCTCCTGTCTCAGCCTCCCAAGTACTGGGATTACAAGCGTGCGCCACCATGCCCGGCTCCAACCTCCTCTCGTTATAGACACGAAGGACACTGACACTCAGAGCGGTGGAATTCAGGACCATTCTTTCCATATTTACTCTAAATAGGGTGAAAACGTTAGCATTGTGTGAATGGCTATAACTATAATCCAGTTCAATAAAGTAGCCCAAACAGGAAATAACCAAGATTCAAAGGAGGATTTAAAATGTAATTATCACCTGGTGTGGTGGCACACACTTGTAACCCCAGTACTTGGGAGGCTGAGACAGGAGGATCGCAGGTTCGTGGCCAGCCTCAGCAACTTAGTGAGGCCCTGTTTCAAAATAAAGAATAAAATAGGGCTGGGGGTATAGCTTGGAGGTAGAATGCCCTTGGGTTCAATCCCCAGTACAACAAAAATAAAATAAAATGTAATTATTTTTTATTAGATTTTATCATCCAATCAACTGTGTAGATCAATTTAGCAGTAAATGACAAGTTAACTCAGTACAGCTAATGCTGCATAAAGAGGCTTAAGCCAACAATGGATCATATATATGACAGTGGTCCCCTGAGATCGCATCACCCCGTGATGTCGTAGCCATCTTAGTATGTGTAAGTACACCCCTGACGATGCATCTCACAGAACGTTGTAGCTCATCACTAAGTGATGGATGTCTAACTGGTGATAAGAAGTGTGTATATTTCTTCCCTGAGAACCCTGCGCAGTCATAGATAGGCCCCTTTCTCCCTTTACCCGGGTCCCATCCCTTCCACATTTTCTTAGATGTTGAGTATAATCTTCAGTATACTGCGTTGTCTGTGTTTCATAAGTCGGCAATACATGATGTAACTGGTGTTCTGCTGTTCTGTTCTATCTTTTCCAAATATCGATAGTTTCTCTCTTAAGTCCTCCTTCCCTCAGTGGTACCCCATGAAAAGAGATGCGCAGTTACCACAGTCTCAGTTTTTAACCGGGAGGCCTTGGCTTTCAACTTATCTTACTAAGTTCAGGTAAAACGCCCGATGCCAAGACCACTGTCAAATCTGGGTCTACATCCGCACTCGGATTGTGGGAGCCACTAGCCCTTGTGGCTTTGGAATACTTAAACTGTGGCTGGTCTGAACTGAGACATACTATCCACGTAAGATACACACCATATTTCCAACACTTCACACACAAAAACATGTGAAATATTTAAAAATTTTTTCATATCGATTATATGTTAAAATAATATTTCAGATGTGTTAGCTAGTATATTACAAATAGATTTGATATATAATTTTTTTTTGCCGTACTGGGGATTGAACCGAGGGGCACTCTACCTCTGAGCTACACCCCCAGCCCTATTTTTTATTCTTTCTTTCTTGATTTATTTATTTATTTTGCCATACTGGGGATTGAACCCAGGGGCATTCTACCTCTGAGCTACATCCCCAGCCCTATTTTTTGTTTTCTTTCTTTCTTTCTTTCTTTCTTTCTTTCTTTCTTTCTTTCTTCGGTACTGGGGATTGAACCCAGGGGCATTCTACCTCCAGGCTACACCCCCAGCCCTATTTCTTATTCTTTTGAAAGAATGTTTTATTTTGAAACAGGGTCTCACTAAGTTGCGGAGGGCCTCACTAAGTAGCTGAGGCTGGCCACGAACCTGCGATCTTCCTGTCTCAGGAGGATCCCAAGTACTGGGATTACAAATGTGTGCCACTACGCCCAGCTATAAAATTATATATTAGACAAAAATATATTGGATCAAAATGAAATATGTTATTGAAATTAATTTCACTTGTCTTCTTAAATGTGGCTACTAGAAAATTTGAAATTACATTTGTGGTTCATAGTATATTTCTATCTAATGGCACAGATAAGTTATTTTGAACTGACTTTTATGAAAGAAAAAACAATGATCTAATCCATAAAAATGCCCAAGAAACAGTGGACTGTTTGTATCTATTTAAAACTCAGTTTGTCATAATAATAATATTCTCATGTTTATTTTATTTTTTGTGGCACTAGGAATTGAACCCAGAGGCATTCTACATCTGAGCTACACCCCCAGTCCAATTTTATTTCTTATTTGGAAACAGGGTCTCACTAGGTTGCTGAGAGCCTCGCTAAGTTGCCGAGGCTGGTTTCGAACCTGCGATCCTCCTGTCTCAGCCTCCCAAGTACTGGGATTACAAGTGTGCACCACCACGCCCATCTATATTCTTATGTCTAGGAGGCAAAGGAATGTCCCTGACCTGCCACTTCCAGTTACCTGAGGGCTGGCCCATCTGTCACCAGCCCCTTTGCCCTTTCAGAGCCAGCGAGGGTGTGTCCAGCATTGGGGCAGGGCTAGCCAGGTGGGCACAGGTACGCAGGGAGGCTCTGGGTGGTACTATTGGCTGAGTCTTTGTGTCTCCCCCCAGATTCATATGTTGAAGTCCTAATCCCCTGTGTGGTCGTATTAGGAGATAAAGCCTTTGGACGGCGTGAGATTGAAGTGTTCATGATGGAACTGGTGCCCTTGTCAGAGGAGACATGAGGCAATCTCTCTTCCCAGGTGAGGATGCAGTGAGAAGGCGGCTGTCTACAAGGCAGGGAGTGGGCCCTCCCCAGCCTCGGCAACTGTGTTTGTTATTTAAGTCACCCAGTCTATGGTGTTTGTTACAGCACCTGAGTTAACTAAGACAGGCAGGTGCAGATGTCATTCTGAGAGTCAGCTGAAGGACAGCCGATCAGACGGGATCTCAGCCTCCAGGGGCGAAGGTCACGTGGCCTTTCCTACTGCTGCTGGTGTGTGTGTGTGTGTGTGTGTGTGTGTGTGTGTGTGCGCGCGCGCATGTACGCGCATGTGTGTGGAAGGGAGTCTTAAGTGTCAGGAACAAAAGTATTTTTATTTTTCACCAGTTAAAGTTAGCTGCCTATAGCAGCTTGTGCCTTCGGCTTAGCACTTCCTAAATTTAGCTTTAAGCCCCCACAGGTGAGACTGGAAAAGGGTTGTGATTAGCAGCACACAGTCACTGTCAATCTGTAAAACCCAGGTGTGGAGCTCGCCCTCACTTTTAAGTTCAAAGGGAAAAATGCACCTTGCACCCTCGTCATGCTGCAAAGACCAGCTCTACCCTCGTCAGAGACCTCGTACCTGTTAAGAAATCGGATTATACACTCCCTAAAGTCTCTTCAGGCCATAAAATGATTCTTCCCGTCTACCCAAATGTTCCTTGTTCAGTGAGCATCTGCTGACTCGGAGACGTGCAGTAGAAAGTGGAGCAGGCTGGGCTGGGAGGGGACAGAGGCTGATGAAGGAGCTTACCCATCCAGTTGGCTGAACTGCCACCAGTCTTCTGATTAGCTTAGGACATAGTGCCAAGAGAGAAAAGACTAGAATAGGAGAGAAGCTGCAAACTGGGGGCTCAGAGACGAGTTCTGTTTGGACTAAACAGTATTTTTAGTAATTTCAAACTCAGAGGCAATATCTGAATACCAGGAGATGTTGCTTAAAAGTCAAAATTTAGCCGGGCGTGGTGGCGCACGCTTGTAATCCCAGTACTTGCGAGGCTGAGACCAGAGGATCCGGGTTCGCCGCCAGTCTCAGCTACTTAGTGAGGCCCTCCGCAACTTAGTGAGACCCTGTTTCAAGATAAAGAATAAAAAAATAGGGCTGGGGGTGTAGCTTGGAGGTAGAATGCCCCTGGGTTCAATCCCTGGTACCGCCAAAAAAAAAAAAAAGTCAAAATTTTAGCTCAGTGGTAGAGCACTTGCCTAGCATATATGCAAGGCCCTGGGTTCCATCCACCACAAAAAACAAAGTTAAAATTGTAACTTGTTTTGAAAAAAAATGACAAGATCCACTAGGAGACTTTGTAGTTTTCCACAGTAGGATTTGAACTGAGATGTATATGCCCCCTCAGAAGGGGCACTGACCTTTGATTTGTGGCTCACTTCTTTTCCTGCCTAACTTCTTGGTATCTGTCTGTCCATCTGGCAGATTGTTTGTGCTACAACCCTAGAGGAGCTCTTAAACCTTTCCCTTCCTCAATTTTATATCACTTCCTGGGTATGTCCTCAAGGTCCTTGTGGACATGGTCATTTAGTTTAGGTTTTTGTGGTTTGTTTTTGGTGGTACTAGGGATGGAACCCAGGGGCATTCTACCTCCAAGCTACACCCCCAGCTCTATATTATTCTTTATTTTGAAACAGGGTCTCACTAAATTTCAGAGGGTCTCACTAAGTAGCTGAGGCTGGCTGCCAACCTGTGATCCTCCAGTTTTAGCCTCTCAAGTACGGGGATTACAGTGTGTGTGCCACCCAGCATGTGTGTGTATTTTATTTTGTTTCGTTTTGTTTGTGATACTGGGGTTTGACCTCAGGGGCATTCTACCTCCGAGCTATATTCCCAGCCCTTTTTATTTTTTGTTTTGAAATGCGGTCTCCCTAAGTCGCTGAGGGTCCCCTAAATTGCTGAGATTGGTCTCAAATCTGTGATCCTCCTGTCTCAGCTTCCCAAGTACTGGAATTAGAGGCATCACAGACACCAAAAGACCCCAGGAATAAATAGTGAGACAGAAGTTTGAATTACTGTGGCAACAGCCATAGACTAAGAGCTCCAAGCCATAGCTGAGAATCTGACTTTGGTGGGCAGCAGAGCCTGGCATTCAACAACTTTTCTAAGTGACCACAGTTATTTGGTGACCATATTTGGCAGACCCTTCACTTTCATGCCTGTCTGGTAAACAATGGGGAGGGAGATAGCAAGGAGCAGCCTTTACTCCCTTCTCCAGATCCACTCTGCTCTCACTTCCTGGAGTGGCTGGAAAAGAAGGTTGGAGATCCGAAAGAGGTCTGTGGAAGCTTCCATTGACTTTCACAGGGTCTCTGATGACTCACCCCCCCACACACACACACACACATATACCGTAGTTATTCCCGAAGCCCCAAAGGCGGATTGAGTTACCCAGCTTACTTTTGGGTCAATTGCTTGTTTTTACCATCTGAGCGCTCATGTGCAGCAACAGCAAGAGAGTATTGTCTTGCAATGAGAGATTTTAAAGGTGAAAAGAAAAACAAATATCCATGCTTCCTAGCTCAACTAAAAATTTAAAAGCAGGGTCAGGTGTTGAAGAGAGCAGTGCTTTCTGGATTTGTTTGAATCCGTTTGATTTCATGCATGGAAAGGGACTGCATAGTTTTGTCAAATCGAACTCATAATGTTAGTTCCCAATGAATACTGCTTATATCACTGTTCAAATTTTGTTTCCCACAGAAGTGCTTTAGCACAGAGAAAGCATCCCAGCCTAGACCCACCCTCCACGCTTCCAGTCTTCAGACCTGGAACCCCTGGTACCATATGATAGCACCTTCTGCTCTAATGAGCTCTGCCTGAAAACCTCTTAACTAATCTGCAATGGGAACAGGCCAGGCGTCTTCAAATTACCTATGTATGCATGTATGTACTGGGGTTGGAACCCAGGGGCATTTTACCTCTGAGTTACACCCCAGTCATTTTTTAGTTTTTATTTTGAAATAGGGTTTCTAAGTTGCTGAGGCTGGCCTGGAACCTGTGACCCTCCTGTCAGCCTCCTAAGTACTGGGATTACAGGCGTGTACCACCACTCCTGGCTTCAGATTACTTTCAAAACTTTTTTTTTTTCTTGCGGTACTGGGGATTGAATCCAGGGGCATTGTACCTCCGAGCTACACCCCCAGCCCTATTTTTTATTCTTTATTTTGAAACAGGGTCTCACTAAGTTGTGGAGGGCTTCACTAAGTAGCTGAGGCTGGCCATGAACCTGTGATCCTCCTGTCTCAGCCTCCCAAGTACTGGGATTACAAGCGTGCGCCACCATGCCCAGCTACCTTTCTAAACTTTTAACTTCTTACTGTCAGAAGAGGAGAGGGCAGAAAGAAAAATAACTTTAAAATTTTGCTCTGTCCTTTCATCTTCTCGCGCTCCCCAAACCCTCTCTTCATCTAATCGCAAGCAAGCATCTCCCTCCACCCAAAAGAAGGCCTATTTGAAAAATCCAAAATATCAAACCAACTGATAGACATCTCTCTTTTTTTTTTTTTTTTTGCGGTACTGGGGATTGAACCCAGGGGCATTTTACCTCCGAGCTACACCCCCGGCCCTATTTTTTATACTTTATTTTGAAACTGGGTCTCACGAAGTTACGGAAGCCTCACTAAGTAGAGAGAGAGAGAGAGAGAGAGAGAGAGAGAGAGAGAGAGAGAGACAGGGAGAGAGCTGAGGCTGGCCGCGAACCCGGATCCTCCGGTCTCCGCCTCCCAAAGTACTGGGAATACAAGCGTGCGCCACCACGCCCAGCCCCCTGATAGACATCTCAAAGACTATCATCAAGCTCAGCTTCCTCATTTCACTTTGAGGAAATAAGCCCCGAGATTCAAGGGGTCTTCCCCATGGTCACACAGCTACCCAATAGTAGAGGAGAGACTCTAAGCCACATCTCCGCCTCCCCAAGTGCTAGTCTAGTCAGCCAACACTCTCCCTACTGCAGGCTCATTTGTAGGTGAAGTGGAGAGAGCAGCAGCAAGGATCGCTGCAGGGACGCAGTGTCCCCTGCAGCGTGGGACACTTACTCTTCTTCAGGACCTGCCGGCATTCGGGGGAGATAGGTGGAATGTTGGATTTGGACAGGGCATTGGAGAGGACCTCGATGATGCAGCGAGTCACCTGGGGGAAAAACAAAGGCATGTTGACAAAGCTGCTGTCAAAGGAGGAGAGGCTAGTAACAGGTACTTTGCAAGGCCCTCAGGGCAGGTACAGAGATTTACAGAACTGAGATGAGTCTCTAAGCATCTACACAGGGACGCATGCATGCATTGAGCTGTGGTTGCCCTGAGCAGGGAAATAAGCACCTATTTCTGAACAGGTCGGAAGGAAAATATTGTGACGACAGAGCCATCCCCAGGGGCATCAACCTCCGGGAGGGATGGGGAGCTCAGTGCAGGGGGCCTCCCTTGCCCCCTCTCTCTCAGGGATGAAAACCTGGCCTTGTAAGACTATGTTGGATGTGTGTGCTTGGTTTGGTATGATAGGGAGTGGGAGAATCCTGAGTCTGGACCCAAGTCTAGATTCTAGACTGACATTTTGACTTACCACTTCTTCACTGTGGTTCCTGTTATCCACTGGCACAGAGCTGACAACTTTAAGGAGAAAAAGAATGGAAAAGGGTTTGAGTTGATTTTTGGAAGCTGGGTAGACCTAAAATCCCCCAGTCATCCCACATGACGTGGTGAGAAGGGCAGAGTCAGAACTGAGTAGAGTGTAGATAGTTGGGGACAATGGCTGCAGCGGCCATCATCGCCCCGGTTGCACATACGTGAATGTGCACACATGTGTACACATACCAGCACATACATGCATGTATACACATGCATACATAGACATGGCACACAGTTGTTTTCCCTATCAATATCTTAAACATATTTGGAAATGAACGCTATATGAAATCCAGTATAACTCAAATCCAGACCGCCAACAAGGGGGGGCCTCTGGAATTTGGTAATATTCCAATTTTCGATCTGGATGCTAGTTACACAGGTATCTTAAGTTTGTGAAAAATTTATTAAGCTGTATACTTGTGATCTGTGCAGTTTGCTATATATTATACTTCTATTAAAAGTTTAAAACAAGCTGAATGTGGTGGTGCACACCAGTAATCCCAGTACTTGAGAGGCTGAGACAGAAGGATCATAGGTTTGAGGCCAGTCTCAGCAACTTCGTAAGACTCTCAGCAACCTACCAAGACTCTGTTTCAAAAAAATAAAAATAGAAAGGGGCCGGGGAGTGTATCTCAGAGGTAGAATGCCCCCGCCCTGGGTTCAATCCCCAGTACCACACACACACACACACACACACACACACACACACAAAAAAAAAAAAAGTTTAAAACAAGTCAAATAGCTGGGCATGGTGATGAACACTTGTAATCTCAGTACTTGGGAGGCTGAGACATGTTGATCACAGGTTTGAGGTCAGCCTCAGCAACTTAGCAAGACTTTGTCTCAAAATAATAAATTTTAAAAAAGGATACCTCTGGGTTCAATTCCCAGTGCCCCCCAAAAAATTAAAACAAACTCTAAATCAAACCAAGTTACCTCCTTCAATCCTTCTCTTCTGCCTACCCCAAATGGGTACAGATCTGTGGCTCCCTTTGTTTATCCCTGTTCTCAAGAAAATATCCTCCCCTAAACTCACTTCCTTTACAAAAACATGTTATTAAATACTAATTGCCATGTTTTTTGCCCAGGACCTTTGTCTAGGCAAGTTTGCTGCACATCATAGCAGTGTTGCGTCTCTTCCCTCAAGCTGTCTGCAGCCACGTAAAGACCATGGGAGGCATTGAGTTCTAGTGCAGCGTCAAGCTCATAATGTCATATGCAAATTGATGGTGGTTTATGAAAACACTTTAAAGGGGAAAATTTTAATTTATTTACATCAAATTTCATGAGATTCTGCCTCCTTTGAAGCAGCATTTGAAGTGCTACTGTCTGCTGAGGAAATGCTTCAGGTGATTCTAATTTTCTGGTGCTATTTTTTTCCTCTCTTGATGCTGCTTTGATTCTTTTATCTTTCATTTTTATTATGTTTTGTCTGAGCCCTTTCCATTAGAGAAGTTCAAAGCATTTACATATAGGCCCATCTCTACAAATCTCCTGGCACTCACTGGAATAAACAACTGCTATTATGGTGGAAAAAACTTAGTGCAGAAATTTATTCTAGGTCCATGGGACAGAAGAAGAACTAGCTGGAGCAAAATCAAAACCCGCAGACATCAGACATGGAAGCTACTCACATGCAGCTTATTCATGACCAGCAACCTGACCTTTCCTCCCAAGAATGTTTTGCTCTCCACGCCTCTTAAAACATCTACCCACCCCCACCCAATCAATCACATGTCGTAGGACCCTACTTAGAAATAAAACACTTATTCCATTTGCTCATTTTTCTAAACTTCCCTTTACAAAGCATGACCTGGGATCTACTCCGATTATTTCAAGAGGCCCAAAGCGACCAAGCCTGATGCAATCATGTAAAAATATTTGAGAAGCACCTAACAAGCTGTAAAGACCCCAAATTGTTGTTGTTGTTGTTGTCGTCATCGTTGTTGTTGTTATTGTAGTTCTCCTCCTCCTCCTCCTCCTCCTCCTCCTCCTCCTCCTCCTCCTTCTTCTTCTTCTTCTTCTTCTTCTTCTTCTTTGTGGTACTGGGGATTGAACTCAGGGGCATTCTATCTCTGAGCTACACCCCCAACCCTATTTTTTTTACTTTTAGTTTGAAACAGGGTCTCTAGGTTGATGAGAGTCTCACTCTTGCTGCGGCTGTTCTCAAACCTGTGATCCTCCTGTCTCAGCCTCCCAAGTACTGGGATTACAAGCGTGCATCACCATGCCTGGCCCAAGTTCTTCTTAAAATGAAGATCAGACAAGATCTGAATGATCAACCTTTGGAACCCAGGGTTCAATATGTTGGGCAATTCTTTTATGTGCCAAATGGCTGTTATTTGATAACATATCCATTTGGCACTTTCTCTTTCTGTTTAAATCTGCAAAATCCTCTGGAAAAAAATAACAATGAGAGAACTACTTTCGTAGAACACTAGAAGTTGCCTTTTTAAAATTTAGCTTTAAGCCAGGCATGACGGCACATCCCTGTAATACTAGTACTTGGGAAGCTGAGACAGGAGGCTGAGACAGGAGGATTCAGGTTCGCGGCTAGCCTCAGCTACTTAGTGAGGCCCTCCGCAACTTAATGAGACCTTGTTTCCAAATAAAGAATAAAAAATAGGACTGGGGGTGTAGCTCAGAGGTAGAATGCCCCTGGGTTCAATCCCCAGTACCACACACACAAAAAAAGGACAGACTCAGCAATGAAGTGAGACTTTCAGTAACCTAGAGAGACCCTGCTTCAAAACAAAAAAGGGCTGGGGTGTAGCTTGGAGGTAGAACGCCCCTGGGTTCAATCTCCAGTACAATAAATAAATTAATTAATTAATTAATTTTAAAATCCAGCTTTAGTAAACCTTCTTTGGTAATGCAATTTTGTGCTAATACTTCTCTCTTTTTTCACAAATGTAGAATAGATATTTTGTTAACTACTTACATTACAAAATATTAATAGTCATCAGATTTGGAGGAGAGAGATGAGTTTCTTTTATTATTCTAGACAATTTGTAGCTTACATTTGTTATTACAGAACAGCTCTGTCTCTCTGATTGAGGCCACTTCACTCATATTAATTTTTAAAGTACACAGTAGCTACCATAGACGGTTGTGGATCTCCCTCTAGAAGCTCTTAAGAGTAGAAAATGAACTAGATGGTTTCCTGAGGTTTCCCCCCAGCCCTGTGATTTTCCTAAATAACAAACTGTACTTGAGGGCTATCATGTCTCATTGTCAGGGGAGGGGGGGGAGAAAATGGAGAGGTGGTTGCTAAGGGGTATGAGGTATCTTTCTGGGGGTGATGAAAATGTTCTGAAATTTGATAGTGGTGATGGTTACAGTCTGTAAATATACTATAAACCACTGAGTTATACACTTTAAAAGGATTTTATTATGTGTGCATTATAGATCAATTAAAAACATGTTTAAAAAGAGTATTATGACTCCATTTTAGCTGCTATTAACACATGTACCTTTATTAAAATATCCTCTTATATAAGAGACTTGTATTTAACCACCATAGCTAAATAGTTCTCACAATGTCACTAATTTTGTGGTCCATAACATAATAAAGTGTAGCTTTGGCCTCAAAAGCAATTCCTTTCTGAAAATATTTTGGCCAGAGAGAATTCTAAATTATTTGGTTTCCTTTAATTAACCTGAGAACATTTATTAGCATTTTGTAAAAATGACAAAAAAATTTAGAAATTTCTGAATGTGTGTAGCTTGCAATAAAATAAATGACCGCTGGCTTTCATTTTGTCTCAACATTTTTGATCCAGAAATTGTTGCCAATAAAAGCTTAATATTCATGGATAGCGATACGGATATGGCTCTCTAGCATGTCAATTCTTGTTAGGAATCTCAATCCCAGGAGGAACCAATTTTCTACAGGTCATTAAATCAACCAAAGAAAACCTCTAGTTTAATTTGGTAGTCCATACTTATTTCTCAATAGTCTGAATACCCATAATGATTTTCTTTGAACACACACACCCATGCGCGTGCACACACACACACACACACACACACACATTTTTCAAGTCTTCAGAGATCATTTCTTTGAGGTTCAGAGTGGTTTGAAAGATAAAGAGAAACTGTCAAATATCTGCTACTTAAATGTTCATCCTTCCAAATTGACGAAAACGAAATGTTTTACAACTCCAAAGATATGTGTGTGGTTATTTTATAATCTAGTTATATTCTTGAAGTACAGAACTCAAAACCTCTAGTGCAGTTTCCATTCATAACTTAAAAATGGATTCATCTGAATGTGAAATTACCTCTTTCTGGACATGGAAATACCAACTGCAGAAATATATTAAACCTGTACACACATATACATGAACACACATACACACACATGTATGAACATGTTTTAAAAAGTTTTATCTTATACACACATACTTAGTTTTATCTCATCATGTCCATCATCATCATCATCATCATCATCATCATCATCATCATCATCATCATAGTAATAATAGAAATTATGCAGGTGCCAACTAATATCATACTACATATTTTCCGCCTCTCTGTGGCCACCTGGCTATAGAAAGTGAACCAAATTCAGAATCAGACTACAGCAGTGTCTCTCTAGACCGGTAGAGAGAGCGTGACATCTTAGAAGTGAGCACAAAATGCGGGGTTCCCCTGGAGGTGCGGCAGGCTTCCTTCCTTCCTATCTGCAGGAAAACTCAGGTCTGAGAAGACCGAGGCTTTGCTGGCTGGGCTAGGAAGCCCCCTGGCTTTTTCCTAGTCAAATGGGGGCGGTCGCGGGGGTGGAGAGCTTAAGAGAAACACCCAGGGAAACGGAGAAATGAAGACCCTTAAGTAAAAGGGAGAAACCTCCCTCTCCTCCCTCCCCGGGCGCTGTCCGCGGCCGGCGCTGTCCGCGGTGCTGAAGGCCCGCCGCCCACTCACCGGCCAGCGCCGCGGCTCCCAGGAGGCTGAGAAGCGCGGCCGGCTGCATGGCCCCGCTTGCCCGAACCTGCGCCGAAGGAGGATGCGCTGGACCCGTGAGGCGCGGTGCAGAAGGCAGGCGAGATGGAGATGCTCCGGGCAGCCCGCCGCGCGTCCTGGTCCCCGCCGTGTGGCGCGGCCGGCGCAGGCCCCGCTCTTTTAAAGGGCCGGCGAGGGCCCGCAAGTCCTGGGGGGCGGGCGGCCAGGAGGCGGCGCCCCCTCGCTCAGCCCTGACGTCACGGAGCAGCCCCAGGGCGGCGGCGCAAGTGGGCGGCAATGTGCGCCAGTCCAGGCTCCCGGGGCTGGAGAGGGGCTGGGCAGCGAGGCTGACGAAAGGGAAGGGCGAGGGGGGGTAGCGTAGATCTGAGACACGGAGAGAGGTGGGAGGTCTCGCTTAGATTGCCAAGCTTGCCCCCCACCAACACACACCCTCCAAATCTGAAAATGTGTATTTGAGGCTGTGTGCAAATGCGTGTGGTTCTGCTCAGAGTGTGCGCGTTACTAGATCTGTTTTGCGACTTCACTTCCTAGCTGAGGAACAGATTCCTGCTAATGAGACAGGACCAAACGGTCCATGGGGGGAAATGAAAAAACAAAGGGTCGGCTTTAAAAATAAAAGGTACAACCAGAGAATATGGGACCTGCTGTCCTTTCACATTTTTGGTCTTTGTATCTATCCACCTATCCGTGATTCTATGTACGAATTCGTGACTTTCCCCCATCCCCAAATACAAACATACACATGATTTTCAAAAATCAGACGGTGCTAAAGAGTGTATTCTAAAAGTCCCCCACCTCTACCACCATTCTCAAGTTCCTCGATTCCCCCTGCAGAGTCGACACGACTTGACCACTCTCTGTGGCTTACGCTTCATTTCGTTTGGAACAGGTACCGCTGCATCATCTTCTGAATGGCTGCACGGAGTTACATGGGTGGATGCACTAGAATTTAACCAGTCCTCTTTCTGCTGAGCATTTATTTAGGTTGTTATTATTTGGCCTTTGATAACTCCTCTATGATAGAGGCATAGTCTTAAGGGTGGGTTATGAAGTAACCTGCTTGTAGGAACTAGTACACCCCACAAGCCCTGTGCATCCTCTCTTGCTTTTAAGTTGAGATAGGAAAGTATTCTGTTATTATGTGTGAGAAGAAGGTGAATACATCATCTAGAGTATTTCTAACATGGACTCCCTCAGCCTAATATGGAATCAGGAAAAAATATCAGTCAAGTGCTCTGCACAGAAGAGAATCTTCTCTGATAACACAGGCTTTGGGAAACAGGGTGAGACTTCCTTTGGGGTGTCTTCATTCTGGGAATAAAGATGTCTGCATGCACAGCTAAAAAGAGGTTTCAGATTATTTTTCCTGAAAATTGATGAGGCTCAAATTCTTTTTGCATGTGCTGAGTGAATGGTTACATCTTTCTGAAAAGGCTGGGAATTACTTCACCAAAACTACAGCCGCAGAACATTCAAAGAATAGTCTTAAAAAGGATATTTGTGGTAAAACTGGTAAAAATTTGAATAAGATCTCTAAATTCCATCATCTCATTGTCGAATGTTAATTTCTTGATTTTGAAAATTAGTATTGAGGTTATATATGAGAGTGTCGTGTGTGTATGTGTGTGTGTGTGTGTGTGTGTGTGTGTGTGTGTGTTACTGGGGATTGAACCCAGGGACATGCTACCTCTTAACTACACCCCCAGCCCTATTTTATTTTAAAACAGGATCTAGCTAGGTTGATGAGTCTCACTACTTGCTGAGGCTGTCCTTGAACCTGTGATCCTCCTGTCTCAACCTCCCAAGTACTGGGATTACAGACATGTGCCACTATGCTCAGCTCCTGTCCTTGTTTTTAAAAGGAAATGCACATTGAGGTCTCCAGAGGTAAAAAGGTATCATAATGTACAGCTTACTCTCAAATTTTTTAAAAAAATATAGAAGTAGAGCCAGACGTGGAGGCACACACCTGTAATTGCAGTACTTGAGAGGCTGAGACAGAAGGATCCCAGGTTTGAGGCCAGCCTCAGCAACTTAGTGAGGAGCTTGGCAACTTAGCGAGGTGCTCAGCAACTTAGCGAGACCCCATTTCCAAATAAAAAATAAAAAATAGAGCTGGGGATGTAACTCAGAGATAGAATGCCCCAGGGTTCAATTTCCAGCAACACAATACATACATACATACACACACACACACACACACAAACACACACACACACACACACACACACATACA
>PVJS01008119.1:0-11116 GCA_004027185.1 Glis glis | reverse complement strand
TTTAGAACCTCTGTAAGGCAGTGGGTACAGGAAACAGAGATGCCGAATGAGGCCCTTCCTTAGTGCAGACCTGCAAGAAATTCTTCCTCCAGTGTTGAAATGTACAAGGGCTCCAACTGCTCTTCTAAACACACTTATTGCCAATCGTCCTTTAAAATTGCCATCTTCCAGAAGCAACAGCGGTCTGATCTTTCCTGTGCTTTCTCTCTTTCTTGCTCCTTTGAAAAGCCTGGGGTTAAACAACCTTGATGTCATCTGTGGCTTCTCGGATTGTGCTTGGGCTGAAATTATTACTCATCAAGACAAGCACTGATGGAGGAAAGATCTCTTCATTATTGCCCATTGGGTTGGGGTGGGGGTAGTTCTGGCTTCCAGCCAGTTCCCACATTCAGACTCAGCTCTCCCTTTTTATTTTTCATTACTTTAAACTTTTCATGATTTTTGCCTTTCACATTTTGATCTTTTTGTGCCAGAAAAAAAAAAGAAGTTATCAGGAGGAGCATTTCTGAGTAATTCTCCCAAAGCAAGATAAAAAAGGAAAATCAGTATTTCTCTTAGGAAGCAGAGTTTGGAATAAACATGTCATGAGACAGGAGTATAGTCGTATTTTCTTTTTTTTTGCAGTATTGGGGATTGAACCCAGGGGCATTCTACCTCCGAGCTACACCCCCAGCCCTATTTTTTTATTCTTTATTTTGAAACAGGGTCTCACTAAGTTGCGGAGGGCCTCAGTAAGTAGCTGAGGCTGGCTGTGAACCCGAATCCTCCGGTCTCAACCTCCCAAGTACTGGGATTATAAGCGTTCGCCACCATGCCTGGTTAGTGTTTTTTTTTTTTTAATGATATTATCACCCAGTTATCCTGGGAATTTTTGTTGAAGTGACCATCTTTTCCTACTTGCTCTGCAATGTCACTTTGAAAAAACATACCTAGAGTCCATATATGTATGGGTAAGTTTCTGGACACTTCTGAGACATTGATGCCCTCCACTTAGTTGTTTTATTTGTTCCTTGGAGCAGTGCCACACTTTCTCTATATCGTATCATTTAACAAGTCTTGCTGTCTGGTGGGAAAGGTCTCCCCCACTTAGTTTTTCTACAGGAGGGTATTACCCATTCTTGACCCTTTGCGTTTCCATACAAATTTTGAAATCCATTGTTAATTTCCATTAGAAACCATGGTTGGGATTTTTACAGGAATTATATAAAATCTATAGATCAATTTAGGGACAGCTAACATCTTTATAATATTGGGCAGACTTAGCTTTTTGCTTGTTAATAATATTCTAGATATAATCTTATCCCAAATAATACAAAATGCCAGGGAAAGAAACTATAGGTTAAGAGTATCTCTCAGAAGCTGGGCGTGGTGGCGCACGCTTGTAATCCCAGTACTTGGGAGGCTGAGACCGGAGGATCGGGGTTCATGACCAGCCTCAGCTACTTAGTGAGGCCCTCCGCAACTTAGTGAGACCCTGTTTCAAAATAAAGAATAAAAATAGGGCTGGGGGTGTAGCCCGGAGGTAGAATGCCTCTGGGTTCAATCCCCGGTACCGCAGAAAAAAAAGAGTATCTCTCAGGAATCATCTCAAAGAAGGGAAAAAAATCTCCTTTGGAAATCAGGATTTAGAATAAAACATGGTTTTGTGCAAGGTTTCTAAAATAGATTTTCCATCAGAGTCCACCACGGAAAATGAAACCAATGAGGGGAATTTGATACAGGAAATAACACACAGGGCTTACACACACTGAAAGGGCAAATGGGGAAAGGCAAGGAAAGACAGAGATTAGCAGCTGCAGGCAGCTGCTACAGCCCTAGGGATGAAAGGATAAAGGAAGATGAGTCATTCCTGCTGCCCAGAAATATGGGCCACTTAGTAGGAGTGGGAGCCTCTGTGAGCCAGGAAGGCAGGATTGGGGGCCAGGGGGAGGGAAGGCTCTCTGATAGGAGCTGAAAACAGAGAAGAGAAGCAGCCACTGCTGGAGATACATCCTCTTCCTTCCATGAAGAGAAAGGGGAAGCTGAGCATGATGGTGCATGCCTGTAATCCCAGTATTGGGAGGCTGAGGTAGGTTCAAGGACAGCTTCAGCAAGTAGCGAGATTCTGAGACCCTATTTTTTTTTTCAGTACTGGGGATTGAACCCAGGGGTGTTCTACCTCTGAGCTACACCCCCAGCCCTATATTTATTCTTTATTTTGAAACAGGGTCTAAATTGTGGAGGGCCCCTCACTAAGTAGCTGAGGTTGACTGAGAACCTTCGATCCTCCTGTCTCAGCCTCCCAAGTACTGGGATTACAACCATGTGCCACCATATCGGGCATGAGACCCTACTTCAAAACAAAAAATAAAAAGGGCTGGAGTGCAGCTCGGAGGTAGAATGCCCCTGGGTTCAATCCCCAGTACCACAAAAAAAAAAAAAAAAGAAAGAGAGAGAGAGAGAAGAAAGAAATACCTTGGCTTTTCCTTCTTTTCAGCACTAGTGCTTCTTAGTGGCTGAACTTATCTAGGATCTACTGTCAGGGAAGCCTGAGAACTCCAATTTCAGGCCCAGTCCCCCCAGTGATTCAAAACAGAGCAAAGAAGGAAACGGGAAAGCAAACAGACAAATGAATGGGATATCGATCAGAACCGCCTAGGAGCCCAGGTATTGAATCTTGATTTTCTCTCACAATTCACCAGTTCATTTCCTTTGCTTTTATGAGTGCTGACTGTGTCAAGCCCTGCAGGGTGGATGTGTATTCCTCTGGTTACAGTAATTACATGGTCAATCCCAGCATCAATTCACGAGGGCATGTGCTCCACCGGCTCTAGCAGAGCCCAGCAGTGGGATGGGAACAAAGGTGGGAGAGGCATAGGGGAAACTCCAGTTCTAGAGATGGAGGGTGAGTGAGTGCCACATGCCAGGGGACCGCGTTACCATGGAAGTCGCTGCCCTGCACATGCACATCCACAGACCTCTCTGCGTTGGTGGCCCAATAAACATTTATCCCTTGTGACTTTAAGATTTTGTCTTAATAATGAGCACCATGTCAACAAGTAGTTTTCCTGGGTGATTTGGTCCTACAATACATTTAGAACCCTATTTCTTATGTCAGGTGAGATTTCTGATGAACTTCAAAGTAATCGCAAAGAAATCACAAACCAGCCGGGTGTGGTGGCACGCACTTGTGATCCCAGTACTTTGGGAGGCAGAGACTGGAGGATCCGGGTTCGCGGCCAGCCTCGGCTACTTAGTGAGGCCTCCGCAACTTAGTGAGACTCGGTTTCAAAATAAAGGATAAAAAAAAAGGGCTGGGGATGTAGCTCCAAGGTAGGACACCCCTGGGTTCAATCCCCGGTACCGTGCAAAAAAAAAAAAAGAAATCACAAACCAAACCTTCATCTCAAGAGAGGAAAGAAACTATTTTTTTTTAAATCCACCAAACTATGGGTAATGTAACTCCATTCAACTTGCAGGTAGAAATAAAAATTAACATTTTCCCAAAAGATTTCAAAAGATAAAGCCACAACTATTTGGGTGTGACAAAGCAGGGGATGTTTTTCAGACTGGAGTTTTCACATGGTGGGATGTGTCAGATGAGCGGGTTCACTTATTTGTTTATACATGTGACAGGAAGCAAGGCCTGACCTTGGGAAGTAGGTGGGGTCACTGTGCTTTGGGTCTGATGAGTCAATAAGACCACCAGCCTCTTGACAAATCTCCTACAGGTGGCAACGGATCATGTGGTAAGCAGCCAGGAGAGAGGGCGCTTTCTGCTCTTCTAGACGTCGCTCCCCAACACATGGTCATGAGGTAATTAAGTTTCCAAAGCACTTTCACAAATGCTGCACATTGGTACTTACAAAAAAAATTTAAGAGTCTTTTTTTATTTTTTTTTTTTGAAACAGGGTCTCGGTAGTTTGCTGAGAATATATATATATATATATATATATATATATATATATATATACAGGTGAGGAAAATGAGGTTAAAATAAAAAGCACAAAATATCTTTCCCACGATCACTCAGTGGTAAGAGGCAGGGCTGAAATTTCTTTTTGGATCATTTCTTTAATTTTAAGAATATTCTTTTTCTAAAAATGGATTGTATCAGCATAGAGCCAAGTGGTGAGGGGCACACATCTCAAGTGTCTAGATTGAGTTTTACACATGTTTAGACCCATATGGTCACCATCCAGGTGGAGAACATTCCCAGAACCCCAGAAGGACCCCTTATGCTGACTGCGTCTCCCCGTCAACACTCCCGTCAAACAGAACCACCCTTCTGATGTCTACCACCACAGATTGTTTTAGCCTGCTTTAAAACTTTGTATAAATGGAGACCCTGTTTCAAAAGAAAAGAGGACTGGAGCTGTAGCTCAGAGGTAGAATGCCCTGGATTTAATCCCCACTACCACAAAGAATTTGGGAGGAATTTGACCCCAGGGGCACTAAAACATTCCCAGTATCCACAAAAAAATTGGGGGGGGGATTGAACCTAGGGGCATTCTACCTTTGAGCTACACCCTCAGCCTTATTTTATTCTTTATTTTGAAATAGGATCTCACTATGCTGCTGAGGGCCTTGCTGAGTTGCTGAGGCTGGCCTCAAACCTGCGATCCTCCTATCTCAGCCTCCCAGGTACTGGGTTTACAGATGTGTGCCACCATGCCCAGCTTTTTAAATTTTTTTGTATAAATGGCTATTGGGGTGTTCTAGCCGACACTGGCTTGCTCCGTAGTCCCGCCACGATGGTTGCTGCTTTAAGCAGCTCCCTAATAACTATTCTGTGGTTCCAGCCATGGAAGGTCGCTGTACCAGGCAGCTTCCTGATCAATAATTTTCTCACACGATACCAACACGAAGTCTGATATAATAATTTGGAGAGAATTTAATAATTGGGGGTTCGGGGAGGAGATCCAAGATGACAAATTCTCCTGCCTTAGGTAGTCAAGGCCTTTCTTATATAGAGGTTCAAACAAAGCAAATGGAAAGAAGATCACAAGTTAAGACTAGGGAGTGGCAAGGTGAACGTTTCAGGGAGAATAGGAGGTCATCAGTGTCCAGCTTTCGGTCCCATCAAGTTCAAGGAAGCTTGTCCACGTGCGGACAATTTCCGCTTGCATGTACTGTGTACATGGTTAAGCTGGTCTGAAATGGTGACCTCATCGCATGGGCTAAGACGGCCCCGACAGATGGCCTCATTCAGCACGTGCTCTTTTGTGTCTGACTACTTTCGCTCAGTAGTAAACTTGTGGGATTCCTCCATGTTGGTGTGTAGAACAAAAATTCATTCTCTTTCATTGCTGTGTAGTACCCATCGTATGAGTGTAGAAGAATATATGTGTATATTCTGTTGGTGGTGGGTATTCAGCTTGTCTCCAGTTTGAAAATACTAGGAATGAATATGCTCTGAACGCTTGTTTACCTTGTCTCGGTGGACGCAAGCACTTGTTTCTAAAGAGTACACACTCATATGTGAACTTGTTGGGTCAGCTCTCATAGACTACAAGTTTTCTAAAATCTGGGTTGTAGGGAAGTCACACGGTGCTCCTCTGTGGTGTAATACTTGCCTAGATGCAAACCCCACAGAGTCGGGGGGTGGGCATCTCGATTCTAGGATCCTTGAATAGAAGGAGACCAGGCCAGACTTCACTTCCTTCACACAGCTGCTCTGGGCTGGCACCTGGGGACAGAGATTGTTCTTGTTTATTCAGTGCTAATGCACAGAGTCAATGAAGATAGAGTACTAACCCCCCTGGGAGAATACTATTCATTTATTCATTTTATTCATGTCCTTAATGATCCTTTGCTTTGATATTTATTTCTAGAATTGATAGCAGAAAGACTAGATCAATGTGGCAGAAGCAGAGGATGCTCTCTTCTCTTAAATCTAGGCTCCAGAAAAGATCAGAGAGATACTTTACTCACATGCACCTGCTCTGGGCTTAGATAAGTCTGTTGGGGCCGGGTGTGGTGGCACACACTTGTTATCCCATTACTTGGGAGGCTGAGACAGGAGAATCGCAGGTTTGGGGACAGCCTCAGCAATTTAGTGACACTCTCGGCAACCTAGTGATACCCTGTTTCTAAATAAGAAATAAAATCTTACCGCAAAACAAACAAACAAAAGAAACAAAATCGGTCTGGGGGTGTATGTAGCTCATAGGTAGAATGCCTCTGGGTTCAACTCCCAGTACCACACACACACACAAAATGATAAGTCTCTTGGGATGGTCCAGAGTTAATGAATAGCCTGAAACACTGGTCAAGGACCAGGAGGGGAGATTTGACAGAACATGCTAGAAGGCAGTTCTGAGAGAAGAATGGAGGCTGTTTCCTAAATATCCCTTCCAAGTGCAGCATGTGCAAAATGCTATGTGTGTCATAAAAAATTTATGAGAAATGTTTACACATATTGGTGCTACAATATAAGAGGGGGTGCTCTGAGAATCCCCAGAAGATAAAAACAAAGGAAGCCAGGTGTGGTGACGCACGCCTGTAATCCCAGTACTTGAGAAGCTGAGACAGGAGGTTTGCAGGTTCAAGGCCAGCCTCAGCAAATTTAGTGAGACCCTGTTTCAAAATTTGAAAAAGTAGATTAATTAAAGGAGCTGGGGGTGTAGCTCAGAGGTAGAATGCCCCTGTGTTCAATCCCCAGTACCAAAATAAAAAGTAAATGAGTTCACACCAAAGGAGAAAAATCACAGTCCTTTGGATAGGACTAATGCAAATTATCAGGGGAACTTTGGGGTTCCTCCAAGCCCAGAAGCAGAAGGAGACTTGTGGGTAATTGCTGAGGGGTCCGGGCAGGGTGCCTGGTGGAAGCACAGTGTGAGGCCTGCACCCTGTTCTGTGGGGGTCCTTTCTACCTCTTAGTAGCCACTTCTCTCCATCTCTGGTACCTTGATACCCACAGCCTCTTTCTCCTCTTCCTCTGAAAAAGCCTTCTCTATATGGCACTCTCCCCAGGGATTTTTGAAGTTTGGTCTCATTCCAAATTACATATTTAAATATGTCAGAGCCGGACGTGGTGGCACACGCTGTAATCCCAGTACTTGGGAGGCTGACACAGGAGGATCGCAGGTTCGAGGCCAGCCTCAGCTACTTAGTGAGGCCCTCTACAACTTAGTGAGACCCTGTTTCAAAATAGAGAATAGGGCTGGGGTTGCAGCTAGGAGGTAGAATGCCCCTGGGTTCAGTCCCCAGTACTGCAAAAAAAAAAAAAAGTCTCATTTCCTGTTTCAGGCCAACGTTGCTGATGTGGAGGATCCAGAAGCCCCGTGCACTGCAGCTCTCCCTCTCCTCCTCTGCCTGCCCAATCCCCTTGGCCCTCGTCTCCGTGCTCCTCCTAGGGAGTCATGAAATGCAAGTCCATTCTGCCTCTGTGATTTTGAGCGATGGGCTGACTCTGCTCTGGGAGGAGACATGCCTCTGCTGATGCTGAACTTTTCATTATTTATGGTGGGTATTAGAGCATGCCAACCTCCAGGCAGGCCTGTCCGCAACAAAAATGCATTCCGCAGATGTAAACTCCAAGAACACTTCATGTAGGCTAATTTCAGTTTTACATCTATGAATATTTGATTTCCCAATAATTCATAATGGTCCTTGAGGAGCCATTATTGCTAAGTAAATATGCATAGTCTGAAACCTACCATGATATAATTCCCCAAACCTGTGTGCTAGGTAACAAAGATAGGGATGTATCGTGGGTCGCTTCTCATTAGTTTCATTAAAGGATCGCTCTCCCTTTCTTTCTCCCGTAGCTGCCTTTGTTTTCTTTTACATTTGCTCAGAAAACTCAGGAAACAGCACCAAATAATTTCCTATTGCCATATAAATATGGTATTGTCTGAATCTGTGAATTACCAATGGGAAAGCAGTCTTAATATTTTTGTTTTTTAGAAGATATGTTATCTTACGAGGTATAAAAATAAATATTAGAACACTTACTGAATTTGGTCCTCCCCTACCTCCCAGAAGTACAGCAGAGGCACAATTCACAGCTAACTCTGGAAAGAATAAAGAACCCTTCAGGAATATGACCCTAGAGGCAGAGGGTACCCTGGGTCCTACAGACTACAGCAGAAGCATCAGGATTCATCAGATCTAGAGTCTTCTGGAACATGGCTAATTTCCAGCCCCGAAATGGAAGAGAGGGTAAAAAGGCACTCGAAATATCCTACTAATTTCAGCACAAAAGGGGATTGGAGAAAGATCGGAAAAGCATGAAGGAATTGTATCTAGGGAGATGGTCTGGTTCAAAGATGGTCCAGTCCTGAGTCCTTCATTTCCTAAATTCACCTAAAGACTACATGAAATGGCCAGATATCGTTCTTCAAAAGCTAGTACAGCTGGGCGTGGTGGCGCACACTTGTAATCCCAGTACTTGGGAGGCTGAGACCAGAGGATCCGGGTTCACGGCCAGCTTCAGCTACTTAGTGAGGCCCTCTGCAACTTAGTGAGACCCTGTTTCAAAATAAAGAATAAAAAATAGGACTGGGGGTGTAGCTCGGAGGTAGAATGCCCCTGGGTTCAATCCCCAGTACCAAAAAAAAAAAAAAAAAAAAAAAAAAAAAAGCTAGTGCAATGGGTTGTTTACCTGGAAATTCAGTATTTCACCGTAAAACTTTTGGCAGAAAGGAAACAGGGAGTTATGTAAGAGACAGAGTATGACACACACAGGTTCACACCCTCTGCTCTAAACCCACACAAGGATGTTCTTAGATGCTGCTACTTCTTACTCTGAGGGAAAAGGGTGCATAGAAGGTCACGCACGGCTCAGAGCAGGTGCTGAAAGGCCAAGCCAGCCAGTGGCCTGTGAACCTCTCCTTTCCATCTCTCTTGATCCCTCTCAATGAAATGAAGACACCAAGACAACTTGGGGGGATGAGGAGGGAGTAAGTCAGAGGCCACCCCGTCTCCTGGTCATTCTCCTCTAGAGTGAAAAGCATCCAAGCAGCCCACCTTGCAGCCGCTGCCTGCCCTGAGAACCTGATTGACATCCCGCCACACCAGATCCCAGAGCCAGAAGGTAGCGTGCACAAAGTGTGCTGTTGCAGAGTGCTAACGAATGCTGGGAGGCCACAAACCCAAGGTCTCCCTGGAGCCATTTCAGAACAGCCTGCTCCCCAGGACATCCGAGGGGAAAGAGAACACGAGTAGAATTTCAGATCAGGGTAGAGGTTCCACCAGGAACACCCTTCAACTAAGAGCCTTCAAAGGATCCCTCAGCTCATGACCTGTGGGTCATGGCCCACGTAGCGTGCCGACTCTGCCTGGCTCCACCTGGAAACGATAACTTTCACGACGACACCTTGGGGTGCAGGGAGCATGCTGAAGTGGGCATTTCTGTGAGCACTGCCAGGTAGGCGGTGGGTTGGAAGGCCTTCTAGAAGTCCTAGGAAGATGTGGGTCTTGCTTATCTCCGCACCCTGACAGCATCTGGCCCAGCCTCAGTGGTCAGGTGGTCTGGATCTCAGCAGGTTAAGGAGGTGTGGATCTCGGAGCATCCCTCGACTGTTTCTGTGGTCCTCATTTGTCCCCAGCTAACAAACACACTTTGCTCCTTTAGGCTCAGCTGGGTCTCAGTCTCAGGTGCTCCTGTAGCCTCTGTTAGGAGAAATACACAGAATTCAGTATCAGGTACACACTGATAAATAAGTAATTGTGCTAATAAAAATGACCACACTTCTATAATGTATGGTTAAGAGTTTGAGACCTCAGGTCAAATCCCACTTAGGATAAATTTTATTGTATGTAAATTATATCTCAATATAATGATAGCAGCTACCATGTCTTGGGCACTACCACATGCCAGGCACGGTAATAAAAATCTACAAAACTAGCTCATGTGCTGCACAGCCCAGGCCTCTGCGGTTGCCATTGTTGCCTTCTTTTATAAATAAGGACAAGTTTCATAGAGTTAAGATACTTGTCTAAATAGCCTTTAAAAATGTACAATTCAGTGGGTTTTTTTGCTTGATTTATTTTATGTGGAGAGAACCAGCATCATATTCAGAAGAGATCTGAGAGCTCATGGTTATGTTGCTTAGAATCTTTCATTATTTTTCTTAAATGATACCTTTTCTTTAGCATCACAATCACATATCATTGTGTGTGTGTGTGTATGTGTGTGTGTGTGTGTGTGTCACTAAGGATTGAACCCGGGGGAACCCTACCTCTTAGCTACATCCCCAGCCCTATTTTATTTTTATTTTGAAACAAGGTCTTGCTAGGTTGATGAAAGGCTCACTATTTGCTGAGGCTGTCCTTGAACCTGTGATCCTCCTGTCTCAGGCTCCCAAGTACTGGGATTACAAGCAGTGTGCCACCATGCCCGGCTCGCATATCATTTTAAAGGAATAAAGATAGAGCTACTAGAAAAGCAGGCAATAGTTAGGCAACATTCTACACATTTTTACAGAGAAGGCAAAATTTACTTTTTTTTTTTTTTGAGGTACCGGGGATTGAACACAGGGGCGTTCTACCTCCGCGTTACACCCCCGGCCCTATTTTTTATGCTTTATTTTGAAACCGGGTCTCACGAAGTTGCGAAGGCCTCACTAAGGAGAGAGAGAGAGAGAGAGAGACAGAGCTGAGGCTGGCCGCGAACCCGGATCCTCCGGTCTCCGCCTCCCAAAGTACTGGGATTACAAGCGTGCACCACCACGCCCGGCCCAAAATTTACTTTAAAATGTACCCATTAGAGTTATAGGGAAGAATCACATCAAATAACCATGGCTGCCAGGGGCAGTGGGCACACGCCTGTAATCCCAGTACTGAGACAGGAGGATTGCAAGTTCAAGGCCAGCCTCAGCAACTTAGCGAGACCCTCGGCAACTTAGCCAGAACCTGTTTCAAAGTAAAAAGTGGCCGGGCGTGGTGGCGCACGCTTTTAATCCCAGTACTTTGGGAGGCGGAGACCGGAGGATCAGGGTTCGCGGCCAGCCTCAGCTATCTCGCTCTCTCTCCCTCTCGCTGTCTTTCTCTCTCTCTACTTAGTGAGGCACTCCACAACTTCGTGAGACCTGGTTTCAAAAATAAAGCATAAAAAAATAGGGCCGGGGGTGTAGCGCGGAGGTAGAACACCCCTGTGCTCAATCCCCGGTACCGCAAAAAAAAAAAAAAA
>PVJS01008118.1:0-54112 GCA_004027185.1 Glis glis | reverse complement strand
CGGGGATTGAACGCAGAGGCGTTCTACCTCCGAACTACGCCCCCGGCGCTATTTTTTATGCTTTATTTTGAAACCGGGTCTCACGAGGTTGCGGAGGGCCTCACTAAGGAGAGAGAGAGAGAGAGAGAGAGAGAGAGAGAGAGCTGAGGCTGGCCGCAAACCTGGATCCTCTGGTCTCCACCTCCCAAAGTACTGGGATTACAAGCATGCGCCACCACGCCCGGCCACAAACACATATTTAATTAAGACTGAGTGAGAGGTGTTCAAGAAAAATAAAGAGGCGTTAAGAGGGTATTTCATGAGGGGTGGGAGGAGCAGTGAGGTCCTCGCAGGACACTCTGTCTTGGGTATTATGAGCTGCAAGAAGATTCATTGTATTCTAAGGACTTACCCAAGTCTCCCCGTAACTGGGGCCTGTGAGGACCACCCCCACAGATGGCTCTCTCCACTGCAGGCCTCCAGCGGTCCTCCACTGATGCCTATGAGAGTTTGTGTTTGGAGGTTTGGTCTCTGTCCCTGAGGACTGGCTCTCTGAAACTCATTGCTGGTCCCTGAGCATCCTGGTTATCATTGTGATCTTTATCATCAGCCATCATTCCCTCCCCATCATCTCCATCCTCGACATCACCACTGCCACCACCGGCAGCAGCGGCGGCAGCACCATCCTTCACAATTCGTATCGTCTTTGTAAGAGCCAGATATTGTGCTAAATATTTGCTTAATCCATTCTACATTCCTACATGAAAGGCAGTATCATTAACCTCTTTTTAAAAATGAGGAAATAAGAAGGTTAGGTAACTCGCCAGAGGTCATAACGAAGCAGTAGCTCTGGGATTCGAATCTTAAATCTTTGCTCTTAACCAGTTCCCTGTATGTGCTTGCAGGATGACTCCAAATAACCTTCCTTTCTTTTTTTAAATCCTTTGTAAGCATTTTTCTTGGATTTTTTGGATGTCTTAATGGCCTCTCTTGGGAGACGCTTGGGAGGAGTCATTAGAAAGAAGGTTCTATTATTTATTGCCAGGCAGTCATCTTCAGTTGTTGCTGGGACTTAGAACATGCTGTACAGTCGTGCCTTTCAGGAGGGGCTCATATAACGGAGTTCTCTGGAGGGAAAGGGTCTCCTGTCTTCCTTCCAATCATACTGTGTAATAACATCATCACCAGTGATAATTACGAATTGAAACCCTACACTGGATTCAGCCTCCAGAGCCTCCATCTTGTGTGTTGTACTTAATAAGGTACAATTGAAATCAGAATATTAGAGTGATACATGCTTATCTATGTTTATAGCAGCATAATTCACAATAGTCAAATTATGGAACCAACGTAGGTATCCATCAACAGATGAGTGGATTACAAAATTACTGGATATACATACCATAGAATTCTACTCAGCAATAAAGAAGAACAAAATTATGTCATTTGTAGGCAAATGGATGGATCTGGAGAACATTATATCAAGTGAGATTAGCCAGTCCCCAGTACTGCAAAAAAAGAAAAAAGTGAAGGGTCATGTGTTTTCTCTCATATGTGGAAGCTAAGGAGTAATTGGGATACAAGAGGGACTTTAGATAATGGAGGAGAAACCCCAGTGTAATGATGGAGGAGGTCTAGGAGGAGGTGGGGGAGGGGGAGGAAGAATTAATGAAGTAAACACTTGCATTGACGTTATGTACATATGTGAAATTATCAATGCCAATCTCAATATCATGCGTGGGGAAGGGGAGGGAGTGGGGAGGGAGCCGAGGGGAAGTTCACCAAGTGCTGTCTGCATGTATGTCCCTATCACTCTGAACTACCTTATGATGTGAGACTACAATGCACCAATAGTATATTAAAAATAATAATAAGGTATAATACAGCCTTAGTTTTCCAGAATGTATGGAATGCAGTGTTCTAAGGAGCTGTGTTTATAATTACCCATTAAGTGCACTGCACAACATACAAGAAAATGGATATATATCATTTAGAAACATATTTTATTAATCTTTTTAATCAGAATATAACTTATTTTTCCATCAAAATATAACATTTATATGTACAGAAAAGTTTACTAATTATATGGTTTAGTGATCCCATGTTGAATGTACCCATGGAACCAGGACCCAGAATAAGAAATAGAACATGACCAGTGCCCTAGTAGCATCCCTCCAGCCCTGATTGCACACCCTGCCTTTCCCACACATCTGACTACTACTCTGACTTCTAGCATCAAGCAGTAATTTTGTTTATTTTCATTACTATAAGGCATTTGGTTATATGCATATGCCACAATTTATACACCCATTCTACTGCTGATGGACATGTGAGTGTTTGCGGTTGGGTGGCCGCTACAATTAATGTCACTGTGAACATTCTTATAAATGTCTTTTGGTGCGCATAGGGATGCATTTCTGCTGATTTAGGAGTGGCATTGCTGGTTCATAGGATATGTGTATGCTCAGCTTCAGTAAATACTGCCAAAGAATTTTCCAGCCCAAATTGCTAACGTTCACTTTCATCAACAGCATGTAAAAAGTTCCCATTAACAACAACATTGATATTGCTAATTCTTTGTAAAATTTAGTCAATCTGGTGCATATGCAGTAGCATTTTATTATGGATTTAATTTTTATTTCCTTGTTGACTAATGAGGCTGAGAGCCTTTTCATATGTTTATTAGTCATTTGGGCACCTTCTTTTGTGAAGTATTAGTTCCTGCATTTTACCTGTTTTTTAAACATTTTTTTTCTATTGGGTTGTCTGTTTTTTGTTATTGATCTGAAAGAGTTCTTTATATATTTTGGATAAAAGTCAATTGCTGGTTATATGGTTATAAATATTTTCTTTCATACTGTGACTTACTATTTCACTTTTAATGGTGTTTTTGATGAGCACACGTTTGATATCACCCCATTTATATATCTTATATTTTATGGTCAGTGCTTTTTTATATTCTATTAAAAAATCTTTTCTGCTCCAAGGTCATTCACATTTTATCTTATGCTACCTTTAAAACTTTATTGTTTTACTTTCACATTTGGCTCTATAATCTGTGTGTAATTTATTTTGTGTATGATGTGAGGTAAGGGCCAATATTCACTTTTTCTATATGGCTACCCAGTTTTCCTAGCACCATTTATTAAAAATATTATTTTCCCTCACTGCTCTGCAGTACAAACTTTACCATACATCATGTTTCCATATATTTGTGGAACTTTCTTGGACCCTACACTGTTCCACTGGCCCATTTTTCTTTCCTTGCTTGAGTGCCCGGGTTTAATCTCTGTGGCTGCAAAAGTCTAGATAACTAGTAACATAAGCCCTCCAATTTTATACTTCTTTCTCCAGATTGTCTTGAATATTCTTGACCCTTTGCATTTACATATAAATTTTAGAGCCAGCTTGTCAATATCACAAAACACATGGTGGGGCTTTCATTTAGATTGTACCTGAGTCTATAGATCAATTTGAGGAGAGCTGACATCTTGAACAATTCTGACTCCACCAGTCTACGAACAGTATTCAGTAAGTTTAATTGCTCACAACTTCTGTGCTCATCACTGTGCTGAGCCCAGATGTGGTTCTTGCCTTTGAAGGATTTACAAATAAATGGCAAATGAACACATAAACACTAAATATAATGTAATGTGGTAATCTTATCACTGGCAGTGATAAGTGTTCATATTTACTCAGTGCCTATTATGTGCCAAGGTATGATTTTAAGAACTCTACATGTATTAATTAATTCAGACTTCACACTGATACTTTGAAGTGAGTGTGATTATTATGCTAAGTATGTGGGGTTTTATGTAAAAATATATTTATTATTATCTTTTTTAGTTTTAATATAGATGTGATGCTGATAGGCTTTCACAAATATGAAAAATAGGTTCCAGGTCTTCTATTCTCTTAAGGCTCTTTGGAAATTCATAAGAACTACTGGATTTGATGATTCCAAGTTACCAGTGAGGAGGAAGGAAATTAATTGATTTACCCAAAATAACATTAACTTATAAGGCTTGGTTATTCTTATTTAGTTTTTCACAAAATACACAGTATACTTTTTAAGAGATATTTAAAAATCACTTTTTTACATTTAGATAAGCATCTTAGAATATAAGGTGAGACTACAAAGTAGTGGGACAGGTTTTCCTCTATCACTTGTAAACTTTGGCTGAGAAGTCAATCCGCAGAAATGTTGTGTAGATGTTATCGGTTTAGTTTACAATCAGAGTACATGCCTTCAACTAGGAGGCAGGGCACCTGGCTGTAGTTGCCATCTTGCAAGAAGTGATCTTGAATAAGTCTCTCAACTTCCGGATATCAGACGCTCTATCACAGAATGCAAAGGGTTAAATCAGGTCATCTTTAATATCCTTTCCAGCTGTTACGCTATAAAGCCAGGAAATCAGAGTAACGAGTTCCAGGCTGTTTGGGGGCCAGGGATTTTAGAACCTGTAAACCTGTATTCAATGTAGAGTACTTTTAAGGTTTTTTTTTTTAGTTTTTTGAGTCGTGTGTGTGTGTGTGTGAGTGAGACTGATGATATATATATATATATATATATATATATATATATTCCTCCATGTTCTTCTCTATATTTAATATATTTTCCTATTTAACAGCCTCTTCATCATTAGCAATAAAAAGCTCCTCAAAAATGTATTTTTTTTTATCGGGTGTGGTGGCACATGCCTGTAATCCCTGTACTTGGGAAGCAGAGACAGGAAGATCACCCATTTGAGACCAGTTTCAGCAACTGAGCAAGATTCTCAGCAACCTAACAAGACCATTTCAAAACAAAAACTAAAAAGGGCTGAGGGTGTGGCTTGCAGGTAGAATGTTCTTGGGTTCAATCTCCAGTACCACACACACAAGAAAAGAATGTATTTTTCATTACATTTATTTATTTATTTATTTATTTCAGCTGCCTTTAAAAATTTCTCCAGGATCTCTTTTGGAGTTGTAGAAGCCAAAAGCTTCACCACCTTTTCATAAGATTTGCCCCTCTTATCCTAAGACCTTGGGAAGATCCCAGCCGAGCTCAGCCTCCCCTTCCCATGGAGGTGCTGCTCTGGCGACATTTACAGCTTCAGGTGTCAAATAGGTTCCGGCGTATTTGTTGTTTGGAGCTGGGTTTGGCAAGGGTGGCTACAGGGACACAATCTTTAGGATCAATTGCCGTGCACTAAGGGAGCGAGTGGTCTCTGGTTCCTTGCTCTTTGACCTGTGCTCATCGCACCAGCTGTCTTAGGCATCTCAGTGTCAGAAAGGAGCCAAGCCGAGGCCTAGGGCCTAGTCCTGCCCCAAGCCGCCCCAGCCCACAGCTGAGTGGCAGCACCCCTGCCTGGGGAAGCCTAGAGGTATTTTTAATCTTAATAGGGTCCAAGAAAAAGAGCACTCAGTCTTTCTGGGGAGGTCAGAGAAAACCACACAAGAACTGAAATTTCTGCTAATTTCTGAAGAAGTTTGCCAGGAATGGAGGAAGTCAACATTCCAGGCAGAGGAGTAGCATGTGGAAAATACCGTAGGGTGAACCGATAAGGCTTTTCAGGAGCCCCCCAGCGAGTGAATCCCAGGATGCAGTGCGGCAGGAGTGGGAATGTGGCTGGAATGGAGCTGAGAGGTGGAGTCTGAGGTCCTTTTGACCTATGGAATTTGAGGTAATGGCCCTGGAGCAGGGGTTGCTTGTCTGTCTTAGGTTGGGCTCCTCAGAAACCACCTGTATTTATTTCCCAGGGCTGCCATGCATATTAACACTAACCAGTGGCTTAAAACACACATTTATTCTCTGATGGTTCTGGAGGCTGGAAAGTGGAAGTCATGGCGTCTGCAGAGTGGGCCCTTCTGGAGGCTCTGAGGAAGAGACTGCAGGGCCTCTCTCCTACCTTCTGGTTGCCCGCAATTCTTGGCGTCTCTGGCGTTGGACACATCACTCTGAGCCCTACCTCTGTCCTCACACGGCATTCTCCCCTGTGTATCTGGGTCTCTTCTTATAAAGACGCTGGCCACATTGGATTTAAGGCCCACCTGAATCCAGTACGACCTCTTTTTTTACATCTGTAAAGATCCTAATTCCAAATATGGTCACATTCCCAGGTGCTGGAGGTTAGGATTTCAACATGTTTTTTTGAGGATGCAATTTATCCCATAACACAAAGTCTCCGATGAGGATTTGGGGTCAAGTGTTCCCAGGGGCATGCTCCCAAGGGAACCAATGAGGGAGCTGGAGAGAGAGGACAGAGACAAGCCTGCAACCCCAGGCAAGGTCCCCCACGGTAGTTTCAGTGCCTCTGTAGGGCCATTTTGGAGTGTAAAATGCCCCTGTGTGTTGTCCTCCCCTGAGGTGAGGGAGCCAGGTTTGATGAAATCTGGGTAGAGTATCCTTACCTTCTGCTACTTTGTCTTCTGCTCTCCTCCCTCCAGAAGCAAGTAAAATGGTTTTAAAGGCCACCCCCCACCCCCAGAGACCCTTAGATGCTTTGGGATGACCTGTCTGTCCCCCAGAGATTCCGGCTCTGTCTCCTGACATCACAACCTTCTTCTGCTTGACACTGCCCAGCATCGTACTTTTCTTACCCTATTGTGCTTTGTTTTTCTTATTCTTTCTTCCATACTTTCTATTTTATCTTTTGTAGCCAGTCATAATATGCCCTCACTTTTGTGGGATGAACTGACCAATCACAGCATGCTATCTGCAATATTTGTGTCTTAAACTTCTTCCCTGTGATAGCATCATGTTGGTGGCTCATGGACCAGTGCTGCATTATCCTAGAAAATGTTTTTTTTATTTTTAGGGTGCTTCATTTTCAGGTCTGAAACCAGTGTGAGGAATTTGGAGGAAAAAATGCTCCTTCCCAAATAGAGGTTCCTTATCATAATTACATAAATAATACAGGTTAAGTGAATTGGTTTTTAAAGTTTAAAAATTAATAATCAGCCAATATTTGCAAAAGACCCATATCATGATGAATATATTCAGTATAAGAAGCCATGGGTAGAGTTAATCTGGGGGGAAGGGATATTCAATTCTGGCCCTACACTGGCCTCTGGATGGTTTGATGACCTTGAGTGTATCTGTTCACATCTCTGCATTTGGGTTTTCTACCCATGAAAGTGGAAGGCTGGATTAGAGGATATTTGAGATCCCTTGAAGTTGTAATAGTCTATAAGTCCACATCTAAAGTGCAGAATCTCAGCACTTTAATTCAGGCAGTAAAGTAACTTAAATATCAATTTATATCAACCTGAAGAAACTTGAACATCTCTTAGATGTCAAGACTAGGTAGTAGGATACAAAGAGAATGAAAACCCATCCCCTCTCCTGTATTCACCCATGGTCCAGCGGAAAAGGCAGGTCAACAGAGAATTACAATTTGACATACAAAATTACAATAAAAGATTTCTATCTCAGGAGACTGGGGACCCAATGGGAGGGATGACCAACATGGCCTTGCTGAGAAGGCCCTTGCGATTTCAATAAGAAAATAGTATTCTTAGTAGATGTGGAAAGGAAAACTATAATGTAGTCATAATGCAAGCAGCTATAACACATGACCCCTCACAGTGTAAGTGTATATCCAGTTCATGCAGAGTCTGATACGGATATTTCCAGTGAGTGGGTGATTCTTCATGTGGTTATTCAGAAGTCTAGTTTCCCAAGTCCAGGTATGACTGCACTGTCCTTTTCCTGGGGTATCCTCTGCTGGATCCCCTGCACTGGGCAGGCAGAGGTGGGAGAATGAGAGAGGAGGGTCATGGGGGAGGTCTGCACCAGCCAGGCTTGGAAGTGGCATCTGTGGTGTCTGTTCATGTTCCTCACTGGCAGAGTTTGGGCACAAGCAGCCCTAACTGCAAGGGAGGCTGGGAAACACTGTCTAGCTGTTTCTACAGAAAATAGAAATGTGTTTTAGAGAACATGCAGCAGCCTGTGCCACAAAAGGCATCCTTGAGGAGTGTGTGCTGTGAAGAGCTAAATCTCTCTCAGGCCAATCTAATGGAAACGTAACATGAGGTAATTGTCAAGACTCCAGCGTCTAGCCGGGCGTGGTGGCGCACACTTGTAATCCCAGTACTTTGGGAGGCGGAGACCGGAGGATCCGGGTTCGCCGCCAGCCTCAGTTCTCTCTCCTCTCTACCTAGTGAGGCCCTCTGCAACTTCGTGAGACCCGGTTTCAAAATAAAGTATAAAAAAATAGGGCCGGGGCTGTAGCGCGGAGGTAGAATGCCCCTGGGTTCAATCCCCGGTACCGCAAAAAAAAAAAAAAAAGACTCGAGTGTCTGACCAGGGACCATCTTTATCAAACTGGGGTTATTGAGAGAGACTCACCACGGCCCTGGTTGGTTCAAGCATTTTCAAGTGAGAGAGCAGATCAAGCATTTTGTGGGTTCTGAGATGTCGGAGGGAGCTGAGGGAAGCGGGCTGTGGGTGTCTATTCTACAGGTGAGCCTTTCCCACATCCTCCCCTCCGCCCCACTGGTGTGGGATGTTGATGGAGAGCTCGGGCCCTCCCATTTGCACAGCTGATTCCTCTGCTTATAATTTTTTTCTTCTCTTTTGCAGTGACGCTTTCAGCGGCTCCTCCCTCCTACTTCAGAGGCTTCACGTTGATTGCTCTCAAAGAGAACAGAGAGGGCGATAAGGAAGAAGACCATGCCGGCAGCTTCCAGGTAAGACCCTGCTGGGCATTTCCAGCGGCCCTCTTGCCCTGGCAGGTGGGAGCCACATGAGCGGTGGACATTCTGAGAACACTGCATGGAAGGAAAGGGCCAGTGTCTTAGGTGGCTTCTGACGCCGTTCTATGACCACCGTCCAGGTGGGCCAGCTCCCCAGGAAATACTGTAATGAAGGAGGTGGCAAGCCTGTCCAAGCAGGGGGCCACCAGGCAGGGCTTGCTCCATCCTGCAGTGCCCTTGGCACGGGCAGCCCAGCATGGTGAGCCCCGGCGAGGCCCTGCTGCTCTCCCAGTGCAGGCATTTTCATGATTGACTGGTAATTCTCAAGTGTAAACGGAACAAGAGCCCAGGACCGCTGGACTGGAGGGAGTTCAAAGCACAGGAGAAGGACTATTAAGGGAACGTAGGGATTGATTTATGAGGGAAGATTAAAAGAATTACACATGCTTTGCTTGGCTAAATGAACAGGGCCGAGTTTAAGAGGTGGTAATGGTCTTTGAATGTCAGTCCTTGGGGAGCGAGCTCCTCACGGGGTGGCTTCTTTTGACTTTGTACAAAAGGGCACAGCTAGAAGAAAGTGGGTCGGGAGAAGAAAGGGAATCGCAAAGGCAGGCCTGACGGCGAGTCATATTTCACTGTGGAATATTCTTCCAAGGGAAGTGGCAGGAACATAGCCCGTCTCAGAGGCTTAGGGAAGGGCCAGCGAGTTGTCAGAATGCATCCCAGAAAGACTGGGGCGATCCTGGGGTAGGCCCGGCCAAATTCGCTGTAACCATTTCGTGTCTCCAATATCCATTGTTCTGGAATTCATTTTCATCTGGCATTTGCAAACTCAGAAGGAAGTGAAAAAACACACACACTCAGGAAGAATGCTTACATTCATAGCTAGCTGCTGGGGATGCTCATACAATTTATGGGTTCCTCAGGGGACTCTACCCCCAAATATCTTCCCCATCTAAAGGCATTTTTTAATCCCTGGGGCCAGATTGTAATTTAGAATCCTGTGATTTAAAAATTTTGTTTTCTATTGTCTAAGTTGCTAGTTTTCTGACCTAGTGAGACTGTTATTTCATGCTCACTGTAATATCCTTCTATGGCAAGGAACTTTTGTGTGTGTGCGTCGGGGGGTATGTGTTTGGCACTAAGTTGAACTGAAGGGCATTCTACCTATGAGCTACACCCCTATCCCTATTTTATTTTGAAACAGGGTCTCACCAAGTTGCTGAGGATGGCCTCAAATCTGCAATTCTTCTGTCTCAGTCTCCCAAATACTGGGATTCAGGGAAGCACCACCATGCCCAGCTGGGAACTTCTTTTTTTAATCTGAAAGATAATATTAACAACAGCCAATGCTGGAGTACTTACTGTGTATCAGGAACTATGCTAAGGGTTTTACCTTGTCTTCATTTATCTTACCTTATCTTAGTTTAATTACCGTACCTTATCTTTAATTCTCGAAGCAGCTCTAGGACATAACAACTATTATGCTCATTTTCAGACCAGGAAATTGTAACTAGAGAGATTAAGTCACTTGCCTAAGCGGCTAGTAAATAAGAAAGCCAGCTCCAGGGAGGTGTCAGATTTGGAGGCAATCAGTTCCCTACAAGCTCCTGGCACAGGTGTGTTTGGACAGTGGATCCCCGAGTTTGCCATTATGGGGAAAGAAAGATACACGCACGTGTCAGCCTAGAAAGCATTAAAATATAATCCCACTGGCCTTGTTGTGAGTCTTTGTCTGGAGGTATAGATGATTTATCAGACTCTGGTAGCTGAGAGTTGTAGGCACCTGAGTGGCAGGAGAGGTGGTCTAAGAAGGGAAAAGTGTGTGCTGTGAACTTATTTTTCACCAATGCAAAATTGATCAGTTTCATAAGTACGCTTACCAGTATATACCAAAAGAATTGAAAGCAGGGACATGAGCGGATATTTGCACACCAATGCTCATAGCCACATTATGCACAAAAGATGGACACAACCCAAATGCCCGCTAACAAAATATGATTTATTTATTCAATGGAATATTACTCAGCCTCAAAAAGGAAGGAGATTTTGACATGTGCTACTACACGGATGAACCTTGAAGACATTATGTAAGTGAAATAAGACAGCCACCAAAGGACAAATATTGTACCTAGGATAGTCACATTCATAGAGACACTGTAGAACGGTGGTTGCCAAGAGCTGGGGGAAAAGCACATAGGGAATTAATTATCTGATGGGTATAGAGTTGCAGTTGGGAAAAATGAAGGAAGTTCTGGGGATGGATGGTGGTGATGGTCACACAGAAAGGTGAATGTATTTGATGTCACTGAACCATATATACTTGCAAGTGGTAAATTTTATGTTATGTATATTCTACCACCCATAAAAAAATGGTGCTTAGAGTCAGGCCTAATGGAGACATGGCATCTTCCTTCGCTGCCGTTCTGGCTTAATTCAAGAAGCTGATGGTCCTCTCAACTCCATAGTGTTCTGCTGGCTTAATCCTTGTCCTTGCAACTGATAGGTGGATACGAGGCCTGGCTTGCAGGGGGCAGTCAGTAAATAAATATTTGCCGAATGAATGAACGAATGCTCAGATGCCTCATTCTGTCGGTGGCCACAGCTCAGTCCTGCCCAGGACTGTTCCAAAGCTCCTATCTCTATGACTCTTCCTTCCTCCTCCTCTTGCAGCTTCCGACATCTGTTCTTGTCCCGTGGCAGGCTTCTCAGAGCGTGGTCTCACCAACAGCATCAGCACCACCTGGGAGCTTGTTAAAAATGCAAGATCTCAGCCCACCCAGACTTACGGAATCAGACACCATGAGGGTGGGGCCCCCACAACCTGTGTTTTAACAAGTCTTTGGGGTGAGTCGGGGGCCTGCTCAGGTTTGATAATGGCAGCCAAAATGAGACACAGACCTGCCGGTCCAACAGTATGTCCTCCACCACCATGTGACTCTCATTGTTTCTACCTGCCCGTGAGGGATCAGAGTGGAATGAGGACAGGAAATGCTTAGCATGCAATAATAATGATGGGTAACACGTCCTTAGAGCAGGCGCTGTTGTGAGTGGCTTCTGTTCTTAACTGATTTACTCCTCAGAGCAGTACAGTGCAGTAAGCATTGTTATCCTATTTTTCACAGCCGAGGAACTTGTGGCACAGAACAATTAAGGAAGTTGCCTAAAATCACCCAGCTCTAAGTGATAAAGCTGGGATTCAAACCCAGGCAGGAGGCTCCAGGTCCCCGCTGGTAGCCACTGTATACACTGCCTCTCAACGTGTGCATGTCGAGTGAAACAGTAGAGTCTACCGTGGCTTTTCTGATGGTGGTCTCTGTGCCGGGCGATTTGTATTCTTTCTCCCACTTTGTTCTTATGGTAACCTTGTGAGGTCAGAATTGATGTCTCCATTTTTCAGATGATGAAACTGAGTCTCCAAGGGGTTAAGTAAATTCATTAAAGCAATCCAACATCTCCAAGATCCAAACACTGTGCTGTGTTTTTTTTTTTTTTTCCCATTTCATCTCCTCACCCATACTCTGGGGCTAGGCCACTAAAATGCACACTCCACTTGGTAACGCTCCACCTCCATGTTCCTGGAGGCTAGAGGGGGAGGAGTCACAGCCCCGGCCCCCATCTTACCTCTTTTACTCTTCGTCTTTTTGTGTGTGTGTGTGATACTGGGGAATTAAACCCAGGGGCATTCTACTTCTGAGCTACACCCCCAGTCCTATTTTTATTTTGAAACAGGGTCTCACTAAGTTGCTGAGGGCCTTCCTAAGTTGCTGAGGCTGGCCTGAACCTGCGATCCTCCTGTCTCAGCCTCCCAAGTACTGGGATTACAGGTGTGCACCACTACGCCCGGCCCCCTCTTACTCTTAAAAGAAGCACCTGCCCCTGTCCCTTCCCACTCTAGCGTGAGAGTATCTTCTCTCTGTATCACAGCTATCATCTTTGGAGTCGTTCCTTCATTCAGCAGCACTTACTGAATGCCTCCCTTGAGCCAAGCGCTGAGTTAGGCACTGGGGCTACAGTGGTGAGAAAACCAGACATAGTCCTGAGGTCATGGAGCTTACCTGTGTCCTTGGGATCTTCCCTTCAGTTAGGTTGTATTGCTGACAGGCAGGCAGCCAACAAGTCATCTGCTAGGACAGAAGCAAACTACAAATGCCATTGTGATTTTAAAAAAAAAACAGTGATCAAGATATAGTTAGACGTGCCTCTTTGTTTAATACCCTCACTCCAAATATGACAACTTTGAGGACTTCACTCCAAAATTGGAATACTTCTAACATCTGGGTAGAGATTACATCCCTGGCTCTAAAAGTGACTCTGAGAATGGGTTATTTTGCTTCTCAATGAGTGAACCCTTACCCAGAGAACACAGACTCACCAAGTACCCACACAACAAAAGCAGACGTCAATGCTGCCTTAGGCTTAGCGGGAGGGAGCGGGGTCCTTGGAACAGGGAGAGCCAGGAGAAGGGGTGGGCCACCTCTGCCTCTGTGGGTTCCAGGCCAGCGGCATTGGCACACTGAAGGTGTCTGGCTCTGGCTGCCAGAGAGGATAGAGACATGGAATCTCTCTTATGAGCTAGCTGGTGTACTGGTGATTAGTTGAAAGGGGGCCAGTGCCGGGTGCCGTGGTGCACACCTGTAATCCCAGTACTTGGGGGGCAGAGACAGAAGGATCGCAGGTTTGAGGCCAGCCTCAGCAACCTAGTTGAGACCCTGTTGCAAAAATAAATAAATAAATAAATAAATAAATAAATAAATAAATAAATAAATAAAAGGGCTGGAATCTCAGAGGTAAAATGCCCCTAGGGTCAATCTCCAGTACCAAAACAATGGGAGGGACAGGAATTTGGAGACTGTACTATCTGTACAAAAGGAACTCACCCATCCTTACATTTTTGTATTACTAAAAGCTTATTGCCCCCTTGTCCACTGTGTTTCAGTCCAGTGCCCGTTCGCTTTCTTTCCTCCTTCAGGTCTCTGTCCAGATGTCCCTTTCCAAGGAAAGCCAGCCCTGAACAGCCATGTGAACCTTCACCCGCCCCTCTAGCCCCCGATCTGGACTCGTTCTTCTTCCCCACTTCATTTTTTCCATTGCATTTATTGCCTGACATGCCAATCTGTTTCAGTTACTGACTCATGCTCTATCTGCCCCCTTCCCGTGAACCATAAATTCCAAGTGGCAGGGATTTTTATTTGTCTTATTTGCTGCTGTATCCCCCACCCCAGCAGTGAATATGCCCAGTTTAGAGTAGGCACTCAAATATTTATGATAGAACTTTAAGTACAGTATTTGCACTAAAGTTTAAACTGATAATTTATAATATCATTGCTTTATTTTATTTTTAATTTAAAGCCTGTTGGCGTCAACTAGTTTAGGTAACAGTCTGCTAATCACAGGGAGACAGCCTCCTAACAAAGGGATATTTTTCTGAGATTTAGTAACTAATTCTTCTGTATTCTTAACCACTTATGTTTAAACTATTTTTGTAATCTCTTCATTAATGATAACTGTTTATTAGCATCTAATGGGAGCCACGTTAGAACCTGAAAAGGGTTTTGGCACATTTTTCTAATAATAAAATGCTATTGCAAGCTTTATCTCAGGAATTCTCTCTCTGAGTTTATAGGAAAACCTTCTCATATTAAACTACGCTCAGCTAGTTTATCATGCCCTTTATATTAGGATTTTTAAAAATTGCCATTCACTATTATAAATAATGGAGTAAAAACAGTTTCTTGCATAACACTTTTTTTCCTATTTGGTATTCATATTCTAGGAAGTGTAATTACAAATAGAAAGGATATGGACATTTTTGTGGTTTTGATGTGTGTTGCCAGGCGACCCTCCCCCAAAATTCCTCTCAACATTTTTTTTCAACAACCTCAATATGGGCTTTCCATCATAGTAGCTGCACCTGCTGACCGGAAGGAAACATGCATTTGAGGTCAGGTCTGGGCATCGAAGGATTTGGGTAGGCTAAGTGGATTGGCCAAATCTAGCAAAATGAAAGCTAATGGAGGGACAGAGAAAGTCACCTACTTAGTTCCAAATGACCAATAGTGCAAGTACGAGATGGGAGATTTGGATTCATAGCAGCATGTTAAACAAACAAACAGAAAAAAAATCCTAGAGCTTTTAGTTGCCTATAAGGTCAGAATAAGTATTCATGAGAAAGGACTATAGGAAACTAATGAGGTCTCAGGATGCTTCCTAGGAGCAGGCATCCAGAACACAGGCATTAAGTTTTCTTATGGGAAGCTTAGTCCATCCTGAGAGAGCCCACCACCCTCCCTTTCACATATTTTATAGAGTGAGCCTTGCTAGTGCACAATGAATATTGTGATATAAAATATATCAAGTACGTTCTTCATTTTTTCAGCCAGGTATTTTTTCTTTGGAGTAGTTATTACATTTTATAATTACTTGTAGGATTATTTGTTTAATATTGGTCTGCCCCGCCAAATCGTAGGGCATAGCCATGCCTGTTTTGCTCACTATTACATTTCTAACAACTAGTACCGTGTGTGGCACATGGTGGACACTTGATAAATATTTGTTGAAATGAAGTAATGAATGCATTCATTGCCAGCTATGTGAAAGACGGCACACTGGGCTCTGAGCATGTGGAGATGAATAAATAAGACATGGTCCCTATTGTCAAGAGGTCAAGGTCTACAGCAGAACTTCTCAGCCTTGGTATGTGCACCGTGTACACTGAGGGACCACACAGAGGCTGCAGGAGAACCTGGATGTTTATTTCCTTGGATAGCGGGGTGGCCTCATCTGTTCACTATATGGAAACACTTATTTCTTGTATGTGACATAAAGAGAACTGTACAGAAAGAACCATATTGTAGTGTGCTAGCTACTATGAATTGCTGCTAGTGCACAAATAAGAAAACAACTCTTTTCAGGAAGTGAGTGCTACTTTGGGAGGACAAAAAAAATATTTATAGAGGTGATGACTTCGAGCTGTCTTAGGGTGGCCAAACTTTGCAACTAGACAAGAGGTGAAGAGGAAGGGTGAAGAATACTCTTTCCTCATACCTTTTTAAAATTTTTTGTCCCTCTTTTCTTTAATATTTAAAATGTTATTGGTGCATTGTGGTTATACATCATAGTGAGATTCAAAGTGATACATTCAAATATGCCCACAACATCTCTTGGTGTGTTTTCCTCTGCACCCCACCCTCTTTCCCTCCTCCTTCCCTGTACCTGCTAGTGCAGTTGGTAGTGATGCCTCATATACAAGCATAATATTATTGCTCTGTTTCCTTCCTCAAACCTCATTTTCCCCCTCGCCTTACTCCTCCTAATCCCATTCTACTATTCTGCTGGTCTCTCTCCTCATTTTCGTAAGTCCATTTTCTTTTCTATTTTCTCTCTAGCTTCCACATGTGAGGGAAAACATGTGGCCCTCAATTTTCTGAGTCTGGCAGATCTGAGCATAATGTTCTTTAGTTCCATCCATTTTCCAGCATATGACGTAACTTTGTTCTTCATGGCTGAGTTAAACTCTATTTTGTGTATATACCACATTTTCTTTATCCATTCATCTGTTGATGGACACCTTTATTGGTTCCATAACTTGGCTATCATGAATTGTCCTGCTATAAATATGGGTATGCATGTGTCACTATAGTATTCTGACTAATTCTTTTGGAAAGACACCAAGGAGTGGTATAGCTGTGTCATATGGTGGTTCTATTCCTAGTCTTTTGAGGAACCTCCATATCCATCTCCATAGTGGTTGCACTAATTTGCAATCCCACCAACAGCATATAACTGTTCCTTTTTCCCCACATCCTCACCAGTATTTGTTATTGTTTATATTCTCGATGTTTGCCATTCTAGCCGAAGATAAATGGAATCTTAGTTCTTACACCTCTATTTTAAAACATGCCACATTGAAGTGTTTTGCTGTATCTTCTTTGACAAGTACATACTCACAAAGGCATAGCAAAAAGTGTTCGTTAATAATAAATAAATGAATAAATGAACCAGGGGATAAATGATATGCTGGGCCTGCTCCTTCTCTTCAGGAACTTACATGGTGTATAAAATGTCTTCACGGAGCTGTAATGCTAAAAGAACCATCACAAGGACACATTTTAAAGCCAGACGTGGTGGCACATGCCTGTAATACCAGTACTTGGGAAGCTGAGACAAGAGGATCACAGGTTCGAGGCCAGCTCAGCAACTTAAAAAAACCCTTAGCAACTTAGTGAGACCCTGTTTCAAAACAAACAATAAGATAAAGGGCTGGGGCTGTAGTTCAGAGTGGAATGCCTCTGAGTTCAATCTTCAGTTACTCTCCCTCCCATACATACACACACAAAAGGACATATTTTAAAAGTGATGTCAGTATCTCTTTTTTAGCACTTCGTTTTCTTCCTTAAAATTGCCTATGAAAATCATTTGTAAGAAGAACAAGAAATAGGGTTGGAGTGTAGCTCCGTGGTAGAGAGCTTGCCGAGCAGTGTGAGTGGGGAGGGATGCTGGGTCCTCAGGCTTCCACAGCCCTGTCTCTGGCGCCTGCTACCAGAAAAGATAAAAAGTAGTTTTCCTCCCAAGCAAGTGAGCCCTGAGTCTGGGGACCACATCCTTCTCCAGACTTAAATGTCACTCCTTGTAATTGAAACTTATCTGGGCTTTGGGCTGAAAACTACAGAAAATGATAAATACAAAGAAGGATAAAGAAGAAACAAAAATGTATTATTTTATAATCTAGAGATAAACACTATTCACATTTGAATATATTTCCTCCCAGATTTTTTATCATATATACATATATATTTTATATGTGTTAACATATAATTTTATATATAACTTTTCCAACAAAATATTGAAACCCCACTATCCAGCTGCTTGTTAATTATTATGAGCATATAGTAGTACAATTAAATATCGCACAACATTATAGTGGTTCTATAATATTCCATCATTCTATTGAATTATGACTTATTCAACCATTCCTCTATTATTGGGCAAGATAAGTAGTTCTAGTTTTCTTTCTCTTTACTTTTATAAAAAATACTTTATTGAATACTTTAACACATAAATCTTTATAGCTGGGAGTATTTCCTTATGATTAACTTCAAGAACAAAATTATAGGCCCAAACTAGTTTCCCTCTGTACACAGGTGCACACACGTGTGCACACATGAACATGTATGTGTGACCTTTATTCCTTGAGGTGGTCATTTGGGTTTTCACCATGTCAGTGGTAGGCACACAATATCACCACAGTAGAATGCTTCACTACTTTGAGGCTGCTCTTCCTACTGAAAAAGGACCATGTATCTGTGTACTTCTCCAATTCTTGCTTAGCTTTGCTACTGAAAAATATGCAGTTGGTGTATGGAAAGAACATGGGTTTGGGAATCATCCAATGCAGGCTCACATTCTGCCTCTACTAGATAGGTCAAGAAGTCGCTTAATTCCTCTAAAACTTCATTCCTTCTATAGAATAGGTATAATCAAAATGAAATAATACATGCGAAATGCCCAAGACAATAGCTAGATATAATGGACCTCTAATCACATCTCTTCCTTCTGGGCCAGCTGCTTGCAGGCACTTTCCACACCTCTGTGTACAGTGAATCATAAACTCTATTCCTCTGTAGATGTGAGCACGGATTGGCCACCCAGGAGCAGGGATGAGTCTCACCTTAGGATGAGCGATTAGCTGTCTGTCCACCCTCCCAGGTGAGGGGGTGAGAAGCAGACTTCTCTAATCCTATCTTTGCTGTAGTATGATTGAGAAGTCTATAAAGTAAAATGCAACATTTAAGCCTTATTGGATTCTTCATACCCAATACCCTGTTCCATGTGGGTGCTTGGCCATTGGCTGGGCACCATCACTATTTTTTGTTTTGTTTTTAATGAACTACTCCCATATAGAAGCATAACTTGAAAATGAAGTTCGAATCATACTTTGGCAAATGCCTTCACACCAGGGATGTGAGTAGACAGAAGAGACGGCACCGGTCACTTCCAGGCACTATTCTACTTGCTTCATATAGTACTTTAGTTACTTCCTTCTGGGCTGGAAGTTCTATAAGAACAGTAGTGTTTCTTTCACAATAGTACACCCAGGGCGGGTATAGCACCAATACCCAGTCAGAGCTCAGTAAATAATCTGTCACATGATAAGTATATTAATTTCCCATTAGACCCCTGCCATGAGGTAGGCACTCCTATCCCCATTTCCAGGCAAGGTAATACTGAGGCAGTTAGACATCTGACCAAGCACACAGAGCTGGTAAATGGCAGTGAGCAAAGATGAAGCCGTCTGAAGTCTGTATCATTTTCTCTATTCTGTATTCCATGGCTCTAAGGGCAGGTGCATGGGAGAAACTAAGACAGAACTCAACCTCTTGGTCCCCTAAAATCCTTTCTGGGTTGTTCCACGGATCATACCAGGTTTATCATTTCATAGGTCTGTCATCCTCAGGTCTCAGTCCTTCACGTGCCACCCCTGTGTTTCCTGACACCCAGGTCTTCCTTTCATCTCCCTGAGGGTCTGGCCCCGCCCACCCGTGAGCTCAAGCACTAGACACATCGCTTTGTTATAGTTCACACACTGTGCTGCCCTAATGTGTTAAATCCCCATTCGCCTACAGGAATCTGCAAAGGCAGAAAACTGGGCCCTGGCCACCTCTGTATTCCCATGGCCTCATCAGAGCCTGCCTGGCACACTGGCCAGTTGATAAATGTTTTCCAAATTGATGGATGACTGCCGCTGGAATTCCTGGCCCTACCCGCTGGTTGGCTGGCACTAGTTGGTCTCATACTTTCCTGCATGAGAACCAGCATTGTTTCCACATCTGTTTTCTAAAGGTCTGGAAATCATTTTCAAATTCATGATAGGATTGTTCAGCAGTAATATATAACTTTTACTGCCAAAAAGAACTTTTATTGTATATCTATTAAGTGTTTTTGTTTTAAATGCCAGCAAATCACGGTGTGATGCGTGGACATCTTTAAAATGAGAATGATCTACCTCTATACCAGATCTAACTACTCGATGGCGTAGGTCTTAATTCTGATTTTGCAAACACTGGAAGGCATCGTGTTTGTTTTTAAAAATAGAGTTAAATTCAAAGAGCGAATGAATCATTGGTTACTGAAATAGTAACCTATTATAGGATATTTAAGCAAAATTTAAATATTATAATTAATATAGCAATGTACATTTTTGTAAAGAAACCCTTTTCATCTATTTGTGAATAAACAAATGAGCCTACCATGGACAAGTCATGTTCTAGGCTCTACAGATATGGCTGTGACTACAACAGACAGAAGTCCCTGCCCTTATGGACATCGTGTTTCCATATTTTAGATCATTTCCATGGGATAGAGTCACAAGTTTCTGCATCAAAGTTTTTAGAGTCTCATTACATATTACTATATGACTTTCCATTGCATCTGAGCAGGTAGGAATTTTGAGTAGGAACTTGACTCAGAGCTTACATTTAGAGAGTGTATGACCTTTACCAAGCTACTTGGCCTTGATTTCCTCTGGATACAAAACTGTCTCTCCAGATGCCCCCAGCTAGTACCTGAGGTCCCACAGCCCTTCATGTGCAGGAGGCCAGAGTGCTGGCTGGAGGAAGTTCCCATCTGTCTGCCATGTAGTTAGTAATCAGTTCTGGCAAGTCCTGTATTTATGCAACTACTTCCTTGAAATAAAGTTCAAGACCTTAGATTTTTTTGCCCTAATTACTCAACATGGTCCATACCTCCAGCATTTCAAGGTTCTTCTATCCTATATCCAACATAGTGATTGCTGTCTTCACAGCCTTAAGTCATCCGCAGAGCAACTAAGCCTGTATCCTCAGCCATTGCTGAATGCCTCCAAGACTGTACCTCCTCTTCCTCTACTTGAGGTACTTTTCTCTCAGATACCCTCATGTTTTTCAGGTTTCTGCTCAAATGCTTATTTTTTTAATCAAAAAGTCCATTTCAAGCTAAGCATGGTGGCACACACTTTTAATCCCAGTACTTGAGAAGCTGAGACAGGAGGATCGTAGGTTCGAGAATAGCCTCAGCAAGTAGTGAGACTCTCATCAACTTAGAGAGACCCTGTTTCAAAATAAAAATAAAATAGGGCTGGGGGTATAGCTCAGAGGTAGAATGCTCCTGGGTTCAATCCCTAGTACCAAAAAAAGTCAGTTTCTGATTATATTTCATAAAACAAGATCCCAACACTCTTAATCCCATTTCCTTAGCTTGAATTTTCTTCATTTGACTTTATATTACTTGGCATGCTATGGGCTTGCTTTCTTGCTAGCTATTTCCCCTACAGCCATGTGAGCTGCACTTGGGTAAGAATGTTGGTTGCTTCAGCACTGTATGTGTTCAACACTATAACAGTGCCTGGCACACACTAGGCATTTACTAAATCGCTGTCAATTTACTAAGTGTGCCTTTTTGAAATTAGCCTAAGAAGAGGTAGGTTTCTAACAATGAAATGATTCGTCCTTTATGGTAAAGCCAGGGATTCTGGCATCTACCCTTAACCTATTCTCTGCCCAAAGTCAGCGGACACCCCCAGGGCTCTTCACATGTACCAACACTAATTCCCACACAAACACGTGAGTGTACACACACATGCACCCCAGTTGGCCTCCTGTACAAATGTTGTACTTGCGCAACTATCTTTCTGGATCCTGATAGAGGACTTTCCTTGAATCCCAATTTAATTTTATCATTTTAGTGACAACATGGCCACCCCACCCCTTGCTGACTGTGCAAGCTTAGGCCACTTAATTTAACCTTGCTGAGCTTGAGCTTCCCTGCCTGTCCATTTGGAATGATACTAACTCAAAACATTGTAAAGATCAGATGAGGACTGCTGGTTCCCACCGTCACACGTGAGAGGTTTAGAAGTCATCACTCCTGCCCTTCCAAGAAAAACAGCTAAAATACTGCCCATCAATAACTCTAATTAGACCCATTAGAAAATTGAGGTCATAGAGTGTATTAGTCTGTCTTCTGTTACTATAATGGAATACTTGAGGCTAGGTAATTTCTGAAGAAATTAGGTTATTAAGCTCACAGTTCTGAAAGTTCAAGGACATGGTACCACCATCAGCTTGGCCTGAAGTTCTCATGACAGATGGCAAGAGCACAGTGAGAGGGGAGATCACAGAGAGCTGGGAGAGGTTCTTTTATAATACCTAGCTCTCAGGGGAACTAACTCAGGGTCCCATGAGAACTACTTTAATCCCCTCCCTGCACCACACCCACAAGGATTCAACTGACTCCCACTAGGCTCTGCCTCTTAAAGTTTCTTCCACACTGGGGACCAAGCTTCCAACACATGAGTCCTTAGGGAACACACTCAGATCTTAGCCAAACCACAGCACAGGGCACACTGTCATGTCCCTGCTCTTTACCACCCTCCCTCCAAAAACTGAAGAGACAGGTAAAGGCTCTGGAGAATCACAGCTCATCAGGGGCAGGAGCTGCTGGAAACAGTAACTGGGAGGAATGTATATGGTAGATACATAACCTAGAGGTCATGTGGACCAGTTTGAGAATGCAACTCCTAGGAGCCCCACACTTTTGTGCATTTTACTTCTAGGTACTCCCTACCAGGTCCTCACAGTGAAAGAGAAAAAGCCCTTTCTGCTTCAGGCACAGGAGGGGAAACTCCTTTTGAAATCTGCCCAGATTATTTATTATAACAAAGGCATGCCCTCAAGGGAAACTACTTTCCCAGAGCCTTATCTGACCTGAAGGAATCTCAGCTAGCCAACGCCAGCCCCCTCTAGCCTTCCCATCTCATCCTATAAGGAAAGAAGCAAAAAAGACTGAGAAACTCTTCCAAAGGTCGCAGCCCAGACACTCTGGCCCAATTAGATACTGAAATGTAATCGAAAGACTGTAGAATGTTCCCCTTCACAACACCTGACCACCACGTCATCAGGACTCCAGATAATAAGATTGTAGAATGTTCCGCTTCTAAATACCTGACCACCACCTCATCATGGCTCCAGGGTAAGAACTATGGTTACAAGGAACAGTTGCAAGATACCACTGCATTTAGGAAGGCATTTCTAAGGAAAACCAAGGATACCAGATAAGACAAAATTAAGGACACTAGAAGAAATTGAAGCCTCTAGTTTTTATAACTACAACAAACTTTAAACACAGCCTGACTTCTAGCCAGGTAAACATAAAAACTCACACTCAAGACCTATTTATCTCAGTCTCTATTATCCTATATATCTTGTCTGGCTTTCATAAAAACAAATGACAAGGTATGCTAAGATACAAAATAATAAACAAAACACAGCCTAAAGAGACAACAAAACAGACTCAGATATAGCAGAGGTTTTGGAATGATCAGACTTGGAATTGTTAAATAAGTATGATTAATATGCTAAGAATCTAATGGAACGAGTAGACAGCACGCAAGAACAGATGGTAGTGTAAGCAAAGAGTTCAGAACCCTAAGAAATAATCAAAACAAGAATACTGAAAGTGATGAACTCCCCAGAAGACTGTACACGGCTGAGGAAAGACTCAGCGAGCTTGAAGATATATCCAGAGAAACTTTCCAAACTGAAATGCAAAGAGAGAGAGAGAGAGAGAGAGAGAAAGGAGTAAATAAATGAAACTTAACAAAACATCCAAAAACTGTAAAGAAATTACACCAGATATAACACACATATAATGGGAATACCAGACAAAGAGAGAAGGGACAAGAAGAAATATTTGAAAATTAGATGAAATGTTTAAAAGGCTATCATAGGGGCTGGGGTTGTAGCTCCATGTAGAGTGCACAAGGCCCCGGCTTGGATCCTCAGCATCACACACACACAAAGAATTTTAAAAGTTATCATAATAAGGAGTTGACTCGTACTGAGTAATCAATTAATGATGCTACTACCATTATTATCATCATTATTAGTTGATAGATAAAAATACTAAAGGAAAAATGGAAGATTTCATCCAAGGCAATCCTTTAAAGAGGACTTGGTCTTGATCAGGGCCAGAGGGAGACGTCTATCTTGAGAAGGGGAAAGCATAGTGAATAAGAAGGGAGGTGGGAGAGTTTGCATAAATTCCCTCCATATAATTCTGGTTTCCGAGTAATATTTCCCTCACAGGATTTCTGAAATTAAATAATGCATAGCAGTGGTTTTGAAACTGTATTGGACATCAGAATCTCTTGAATACCTGTTCATAATGCACTTCTCTGGGCCCTAAGCCAAAAAATTTGATGCTGTGCACCCAAAGGAGTGAAGAGTTGAGGCTGAGGTCCCTGCCTTTTTATGAGCACCCTTTAAGAAACATGTAAGAATGTTGATCAGAGCCTGGCCTGAAACATGCTCAACAAATGTCTTCAAGTAGGCAGAGGCAAGCTGATCTGCAGAAGAGAGAGGACAAGGCTGAGGACTGAGGAGGTGGAAGAGGCTGGGACCAAGAGCAAGAGCACTGTGGGAGAGGGTCCATGAGCGATGGATGGAAGGATTGCCTACCAACGGAGAGACCTGGTTTAGAAACACACCTGTTCCTGGGGGCCTTGAAACTTTCTCCATCAACTCTCAAGAGCCTGGTTGCAGGAGCCGAGTGAACATATGGCATGGTTTTCTAGGCTGGGGATGTGGTTTGGATATGCCCCTCCACACACACATTGTCCTGAGGTTCATGTGCTGGAAACTTGGTCCCAGTGTGGTAGTGTTGAAATGGTGGAACCTTTAAAAGGTGGGACCTAGTGCAAGGTAATTAGGTTAAGGGAAGTGTTGCCCTGGGAAGGAATTAATACTGGTTGTGCATAGTAAGTTAGCTCTCCCAAGAGAGTGGGTTGTTTTAAAGTGAGGCCACTCCTCAAGCTTGGCCCCTTGTGCACACAGCCATTTCCCTCTCCACTTCTCCATGTTATGACACAGCCAAGAGGAATTCACCAGAGGCCAAATAGATGGAGATGCCTGATAATAAACTTTCAGCCTCCAAAGCTGTGAATGACATAAACCTCTTTTCTTTATATAGTACTCAGCCTCAGGTATTTTGTTATAGCAATGAAAAACTGCCTCATACAGCTGTTGAATCCAAGAGTACAGTGGCAGATGGGAAGGTACCAGCATCCAACCAAGGGGAAATAGAACCAGGGCACTGTTAAGAAAGCTAGTCAGTAGTCCACACTGGCAAGGAACATAGTACCTTCAACATTTACCTATCACTTTTTCTTTTTTAAGTTCTAGGACCCTCTCCCCTTCTCTTCCAGTTATTGACTCACTTCTTAGCTTTTCTTCAGAGCCATGCATCTCAAGAGAGATGTGCCTATATATGTTTTTCCCAATTCCTCACCGTCCATTTGCTTTCAATCCCACCAGTCTCAATCAGGCCTGTCACTCTACCAAATGGTTCCTGACAGTTTCTGTAATGGCCCCCATGTTGTCAGTGGACACTTTGTCACCTCCTGACACATCCTCTCAGCAGCATGGAGGGCTGATCACTCCCTGTGTCCTTACACACTCTCCTCTCGTATCTTCCTGATTTTATCTTTTCTTTCTGCCTCTGCCTGTGACTTTACGTGCTTCTCCCTCTGCCTGACCTCTTGTTCTCGGTTTCTCAAACTTGGTACTGTTGACATTTGTGGCCAGGTAATTTGTTGGTGGGCTGCCGTGTGCATTGTGGTGTGTCTGGCAGCATCCCTGACTTCGAGTAGCATCCCCTCCCCCACCAGTTGTCACAACCCAAATTGTTCCCAGACATTGTCACATGCCCCCGGGAGACAAATCGCCCTCACAGAGACCTGATACTCCGAAAGTTGTGCTCTGCCAAACTCAGTCCCGTGACCTTTCCTGTCCTCTCTCTGCACTCTAGGTTACGCTTCTCCACACACTGGTGGCTTTGGGTGCCATTTACATGATGACGGCTCCCAGTCAAGCTTCACTTAAACATGCCTTGCCCTCTTCGATGCTCTAGACCCTGGGTGTAGATGAGGATAGAGGAACTGGGTCTTTTCAAATTAGACAGCACGGACGTAAATCCCTGTTCTACTCCTGCTAACTCCGTGACTTTTACCCTTCTAGCTTCCCTGTTCTCATCTGAAAAACAGAAATAATAAAGAGGTCAAAGTTGTAAAGACAACCGATGAGGGTCTTTGGCACACAGGAAGTGCTTAAGGATTTGCTGTTAGAACTTTCATAGTCATCACAGTGCCTTAAGCGCATGCAGAGCAAACTTCTGGCACACAGAGGAAGGAGTCGGGGTCATGTGACAGAGCTGAGAGCGCAACTCTAGAGCCTGGGAGACCTGGGTTCAAACCCTGGTTCTACAACTTCACTGTACCCAATGACCCCTCTAAACCTGGGTATTGAACTCAGGGTGTTCTACCACCAAGCTACACCCCTAGCCCCTTTTTATTTGAAATGCTATCTTGCTAGGTTTCTGAGAGTCTCACTAACTTGCTGAGGCTGCAATCCTCCTATCTCAGTCTCCCAAGTACTGGGATTACAGGCATGCACCACCATGCCCAGCTCCTGCCTCCTTTTAAATTGGGAATAACAGTACCTACTTCCTTGGGTGAGTCAAATGAGATAATTCTAGGAAAAGCATTTAACATGATATCTAACACATTGGTACTTAATAAACATTAGCAATTATTAGCAGAAAAAACATGGTAAAAACTCCTCTTTAACCGAATCTCAAAGTCTAAAGAAAGGGCAGCCTGGGCAAGGGGGGGTGGATGAACAATGGGTTAGGAACATGGAGAAGTATGCTATGATTTGGGAATGAGAGGAAACTCTGGGTTGCAAGTGCAAAGGTTAGGGAGGCATGAGATGAAATGGATGAAACCAGGACCTAACGGCCCTTCCATGCCAGGGCAGGACTATGGACTTTAGCCTTTTAACAACTGTAAACAGAAATTTGTCTGTTTGTTTGTTTGTAGGCAAGGGTAGGGGAGCAGGGAAGAGTCTTAGGCTAGGGGACAATATGTTAAATTTGTATTTTAGGAAGGTAACTCACTGATCTAGAAGAGTTTGAAGAAGATGAGAGCAGAGGCAGGCAGGCTGATTAGGAGATTTGTGGCAGAAGCCGCAGTGACAGATGATGAAGGCCACCCATCGAGAGATGCCTGTCACAGAAATTAAAAAGCCAGCTGGATGGGGCTCCTGACCAGTTGAATGCAGAAGGAACAGGTGGACTGGGGAGGATTCTGAGGCTTCTGCTTGGCCACAGGTGGTGGACCCCAGGCCGTGGACCACTCTGCTGTCTCCCCATCTGTCTACTGTCCTCTCCTCTCACCTCTTCCCTCCTTACCTGGGCCCATCACCTCACCAACACACCTGCCATGGCCTGTTAACTTCCTTGTCCCTTATCTTCATACCCATCTAGCAAACTCTCATCCTGAACGAACACATCTTTTTTGTTTGTGCTTGCACCTGAGTCCTACGCCTGGAGAAGGTCACCGTTCAGTGCAGATTGGTAGATTAACATCATATTAGTTTCTTGGGCTGCTTTAACAAATTACTAGAAATTTGATGGCTTAAAATAACAGACATTTATTCTTTCATACTTCTGGAGTCCAGAAGTTGAAAATGAATTTCCCTAGGTTAATACCAAGATGTCAACAGGACCACTCGCCCTCCAGGGGCTCTAGGGTAGGATCTGTTCCTTGAGTCTTCTAGCATCTGTTGTCTGCCAGAAGTGATGGGCTCGTGGCCACACACTTTGGTCTCTACCTCCATCTTAACATGGTTTCCTCCTCTGTGTCTGTCTCAACACTCCCTCTCCACTCTCTTTCAAGGAAACGTGTGATTGCATTTAGGGTTTGCCCAGATAATCCAGGATAAATGCCTGCTCTCAAGATCCTTAAATGATTCGCATCTTTTGCCACATAAGGTAATAGGTTCTGGGGATTTGAGTGAACATATCTTTGGGGACCATTTTTCTGCCTGCCATACATCCAGGCAGGACCACTGACCTCAGAGGACCCTCTGCCTGCTTGGCGATCTGAATTATTCTGGAAGGCTCTCTCTTCTACTTCCCCTAAGACTGATTTCCTTTTATTTCTGAGCCATCTATAGCTCTTTCTACATCACTTTCAACCAATTACCTTGTTTCTTTTTCTATAGGGGGAGAAGGGAGAAAATCCCTGGACCAGAACTTGTTGACTTGTTGCTACCGGTTAACAAACCTACTTGCATCTTTCCTCACCTTTCCTCCTACCGAGGTAGTGGAGCACTCCCTCCCTGTCATAAAGCTGACTTTTTACTTGGGCACTGGATACCGCTCTCTCCTGGTTTCTCAGCAAACCTACATGAAGCCAATCACCCCTTCTCTCCCTCCCCACTTTTTTTTTTTTTGGTACTGGGGATTGAACCCAGGGGGATTATACCTCCAAGCTACACCCACAGCCCTATTTTATTTTTACTTTTGAAACAAGGTCTTGCTAGGTTGATGAGAGTCTCATTACTTGCTGTCCTCAAACCTGTGATCTTCCTGTCTCAGCCTCCTAAGTACTGGAGTTACAAGCATGCTTGTAAGCAGCTCCCTTCTCCCTTTTGTACAGTTTTTTCTTCCTTTCTTTCAACTTGACTCTTTTTTTTTTTTTTGTGGTACTGGGGGTTGAACCCAGGGGCATTCTACCTCCGAGCTACACCCCCAGCCCTATTTTTTATCCTTTATTTTGAAACTGGGTCTCACGAAGTTGCGGAAGCCTCACTAATTAGCTGAGGCTGGCCACGAACCCGGATCCTCCGGTCTCAGCCCCCCAAATACTGGGATTACAAGCATGTGCCACCACGCCTGGCTTCAACTTGACTTTTAAGACTGTTCTTCATGAGTCTCCCTTCTTAAAATAACAACAATAAAACAAAACCTCACAATAAATAGAAGGTGTCCACCCAAAGCCAATTCATTACTAGGTCCTGTCAATTGTCCCTCCTACGTCTTTTTGTTTGTTTTGTTTTGTTTTGTTTTGGTGTGTGTGCTGCTAGTGATTGAACTCAGGGGCATTCTACCTCTGAGCTACACTCACCAATTTTATTTTTTATTTGGAAACAGGGTCTCACTAAGTTTCTGAGAGCCTTGCTGAGTTGCTGAGGCTAGCCTTGAACCTGAGATCCTCCTGTCTCAGCCTCCCAAGTAATGGGATTACAGGCATGCACCACTCTGCGCCCCTCCTCCTAAGTGCCTTTTAAATTCACCAACCTCTTTGCTCCCCAGCCTAGTCTTGCTCCAGTCTATCATCACATATCCCTGGACAAACACAATTACCTACTTTTGGCACATGGTTCTGCAGAGCAGCAGTATATGACCAACATGGGAACTCCATGAGGTCAGGGACTTAGAGTCATTCCTTGCTGTATTCCCTGTGTCACCAGCATCTAGAAAAGTGTCTGGTAGGTAGTCAATGCTCAATAAATGTTTGACAAAGATAGTAAAATAATTTGTTACTAATTTATGGAAGAAAACAAAATTTCTTAATAGCCTTAAAAAGGTCCAGCAAGGTCTGACCCCTACTCATCTCTCCACCTCACCTCATATCATCTCCCTTGCTCCCTGGGCTCTAGACACACTGGTCTGCTATGAATGCTGGTTCCCCTCTGCCCCAGAGCCTTTGTAGATAAATGTTTTCCTTGTTATTTCGAACAATTCCCTTACCCCAAACCCAACTTTTCCTCTACACCGCTATTTAGCCTTCAGATCTCAGCTCATAGTTTACAAGTTGCTTCCTTGGAAAAACGGTCCTTAGCACCATTCTGTGCTTGCATAATGCATATGTCTTTTGTAGAAATTTGCTATTTATGATTGTGCTACTATTTGGTGACTATTTGATTAATGCCTATCTTAGTCCATTCAGGCTGCTATAACAAAATGCTTTTGACTAGATAATTTACAAACAACAAAAATGTGTTTCTCACAGTTCTGGAGACCGGGAAGTCCAAAGTCGAGGTGCCAGTGTATCTGGTGTCTGGTGAGGACCTGTTCCTCATAAATGGCACCTTCTGTTTGCATCTTCACATGGAAATAGGGCAAGGAAGCGTGTACCCATTTGTGAAGGTGGAACCTCCACGACTTAAATCACTTCCCAAAAGTTCCACCTTTTATGACTATCATGTTGGGTAGTAGTTTCCAACATATGAATTCAGGCGTGGGGGGGCACCAACATTTAGACCATAGCACTGTCCATCTTTCCCATCAAATGAAGACATTATTTTCCCAGTGTTTGGCATGTTCTCTGACACAAACAGATACTCAATATATATATGTATTGCAGGAACAAAAGAAGAGATCATGGAATAATCCCTTTCACTGTCTGGAGCTTGAGGCATGTTGCTGTCATCCTTCAGCATTTCTACCTCCTGCAGATGAAGCTGCTCCCAACCAAGGGAAAGCAAAATGCCCGTAGTAAATGACATTTTAAAAGGATCTTAGCCATAAGAAATCCTAATGTTTCTTTTAACACCTCCCCCTGCGTTTTTTTTTTTTTTTATTCATTGAGAGCCCTTAAGAATCCATTACATTCTCTTAATTAGTGGAGGTGATCAGGACAGACCAGGACCAAAATAGTGTGTATAGACCGTGACTCGAGTCCAGGGCAGCTGACTATGAGCAGCGCCTGCAGCCAGAGCAGATCTCAGTCCTCTGTTCCATGTGGATTTGAACTAAGCTGTAGAAGCTCAGGGGAAAGAATGTTAGACCCTGCTGAGAATGAAGGTTTCTATGTGAATTTTAATTTTTCATTCAAATTCTAGCAAACTTTGGTCTTTGTGACTTCTGAGTGTGGCCTAGTATTGGTGATGGACAATTTTTTCAGACAAAAATATAACAAAGTATCATGGTTCTTATTCTCAGAATCCAATAGAAATTATGTACCATCTTATCGGGGCGGGGGGGGAAATGCACTTACACACAAAATTCTGGTTGTATTTCAGGAGTTTCCCTGACTTCCGGAGGCCTCTTCTTGACTGTCTCCCCCTCTAGTTTAAGAGACACCCAGTCTACTCATAGATTTCTACCATGGCCTCCCAACAGGTCTCTCTTCTTTGCTCTCTAATTTTCTATCCCTCTGCTTAAGAAAACCACCACAGTTTCCGATTATTGTCAAGTGAGTCTAAATTCTCTTACATAGTTTATAAGCCCTTCATGATCTGACACTTTGAGAATATAGAGGAAAAAGCCAACTTAAACTCAGTTTCTTTACTCTGTATTCACAACACAGATCACTTCTGTGACCCCAAAATGTGTGGGGTTTCTCCCCACTGGCCGGCGAGCAGTCAGTCCTGCAGAGGACACTAGCTGGGTGCCCCCTCATCCAGGCCACGTCTGGCCCTATCTGGTGGTAGCGTCAGATCCTTATAACAGTTCAGATTTCCCCTCTTCACAGGTCCCACTCTTCAGTGCAGGTTTTATAAGACAAATGTGGCCTGTCTTCATGTGAAAACTCTTCACACATCTGAAAGCAGGACACAGACTCTGCCCCCGGCTTCTCTGAGGAACCTTACCCAGCAGAGCTGGTGTCCACCCCATACCATCCTGCACCCCCTTCACAATGTGGTCTTGTCCACCTCTGCAGAGACAAACCTGCTTTCACATCTCTCTCTAGGGACCAAGGCGCTCATTGTCTTAACAGGCAAAAGATACATGAGTGTCTGTGAAGAGCTGAGCAGCGGCTCCCTGCCTTGACATGTCCCATCCCTCTCTCGGGATGGGACTCTGAGCACCCTCCCAGGTTCCCAGACACTGCATGGAAGCCTCCCAACACCTGGAATGTAAATGGTCATTCAGCTTAAAATCACATGTCCTCTCCTGATCTGCGCTTGGGTGACCTGCCCGCCTCACTGGATGGGATCTTTTTGCATACTAACTTTGTCCTAAATCAAACTCAAATCCCTTTAAACCAGGGATTCAGAACTGATGGTCATCAGGAACCCAGCTCAGAGCTGGGGAAGCTCTCCAATCAGACCCCACTGGGTGGTAGCATTCGTTCTCTGTACCCAGCACTGGGGGAAGTGAAACAGTGGAGATGTGTGAGCTCCTTCCCATCCTGAAAATCGAGGCCTCCCGGGGCAACTGAAAATTAAGCAGCCAGCAGCGTGATGCAGAAAATAAAGGGTGTCGTAGGCACATGGAAGCAGGAGTGAGGGACGCTTCAGGAGAACATAACTGAATAAGGATCTGATGGACAAATAAGAGGTAAGAGTAAAGGAGAATGGAGGACCAAGAGCGTTCCCCGCAGAGGCCTAGAGGTGAGAGGGAACCATGAAGAACAAAGAATATGGTATCTCTGAACTTGATGCCTAGCTCTACCTCTTATTAACCAGGTGACCTGGGACAATTCTTCCAACCTCAGTTTCCCCAGGTATAAATGGCAACAATGCTAGCATCCTCAAAGGATGGTTGTGAGGGCTGCTGTGCATAATACAGGGAAAGTGCTTAGCAGAGTCTAGCAGGTAGACAGGTAGGATTATCAACTGCCTCGAATGGTTAAGGCCAACACATGGAGGCCTTGCCAGCCACAGGAGGCAGAGCAATGCTGCTCCCCCTGCTCCCCAGCCTTCCAGAGGCCAATATGGAGCATGCCCAGCATGTACCTGGGAACTTGTCGCTGCAAGGCCTCCTCAGGCCGACAGCGATTGCAGCCCCAGGTGACCAAGCCCTGCTGACTGGTTCCTTTCATCCTATGTCCTATGGCCCACCCTGGCCTTTCACAGGACCAAACTGGGGAGGCCAGCACTGTGCAACCCCAAATGGGAGTTGGAGGGTTTCCTGCAACCCCAAATGGGAGTTGGCTTTTGACCCTGATGAGATATATCTGAAAACTAGACTAACACCCAATCTCTTATAGAGCAATTTAGTTGAGCTCAGCATTTTCTCACTGTGGAGCCACACGAACTACATTTATCCCACATGCTAGGGAGTGAGGCCTTTATCCATCAGTATCATTCACATACTGCAGCCTTCCCAGTAGGAACCATGATTAACAAGTTTATCTGTTGGCCCTGCAAACATAGACTCCTCTTTTAAGACTTGGCTAAAGCTGCTTCCTTTGGAAAGCTGCTCCAGTCCTTCCTCCCCCTCCACAGCCCTCCTGCTTCCTCTGGCCTCTCTTGGGGAGAATTTCCCTTTTATTTGCCCCTCCTGCCTCTGGCTCTAGACTGCAAGGCCCTCGAGGACAGAGCATGTTTTCATTATCCTGGAAACTCCGGGGTCCCGCACAAAAGTTGGTTCTTGGGAGTTAGTGTGTGTTGAGAAAAAGGACGGCTGCGTTTCATGCCCCTTTCCTTATGAAAATATGAAATGAATCTATTGACATATCACCTTTTCTAAAGAGGCGTTGCTTGTCCCAGAACAAAATGGTCCCTGATGACCATACGCATCTTCTCCCTGTGGGTCTGTTTCCAACTGCAACCCCAACCTCTACATGCCGTTCACACACATTACTAACTCGGTTCACTCCATCTGAACCTTGATTCTTGCAGGCAGTGCCCGAAGTCCCACACTTACAGCTTCTGCACATCGTAGGTAGATTGTGCAGATTGTTGAATAGATGGCCGTCTACCCACTGTTTAAATTCTGTTTAGCCTTGCATGTTTCATCAGTAAGAATGGCATGGGGGCAGAGAATGGGAAAAATGTAAAACCCATGCCACACTGGGAATATCCGTGCCACGCTCTTTCTATTTGGCCAGGTTTTATCTTCGTTTTGGGTTTTGGAATAGAAAATCTGACTATATTAGTAAAGGAGTGATAATTAGTCATTTTAGAGCCACTCTCTGAGTAAGATACCAAATTAATCTAATTTGGCTATTTTTGGGGGGAAAAAAGAGGAGGGAATTAAAGGGCTTTTTGATATTGTTTCCCCAAATTCTCTGACTCACTGATGGGTTTGTGGCTGCAGTTGCCAGAAGTTCCATTTACTGTGTTGCCTGGATATTGAGTAGGATCTGCATGGGCATATTCAGCTCGAAGGGCATTTTGGAAGTGGCTTGAGTTTCGCACCAGGCCATGTTACTCTGTTGAATACACTGCCTCTTGAGCAACCAGGTTACCCAACGGGGGAATCTCATTCACCATATTATATTTTTAAGAGCATCTCAGCACACTCATTCTTAGGAACGATTCTAGGGGACAATTCTGAATTTGTTTCAATGCTGTGTGATTATAGATTTAGGGTCTGTTCAAGCCAAGCATAGCCACTTCATGGTTTATGAATAGTTTTACAGTTTCTTACTGTGTTCATCATACTATCCTTAATACTGGCCTGCATTTACTGAACACCCACTGTATACCAGGTTCTACCTCGGGCGCCTTGTCTACTTTAATCTTAATCTTCACAAGCAATCTGAGAAAGTGTTAGAAACATTTAGGAATGGGAGAATATACTCAAAAAGGTTGTCTCTGCCTAAGTTCACATAGCAGTGATTCCCAGACTTGTGGAACATTTCTTCCTTTAGGTGTTTTGTAGAGCCAAGGAAGATAGTCAAAGCCTGCCTCAAGTTACTGTGGGTTTAAGAGAAAAGAGCATTCTCATAGTAACTTGATAAAGCGTGTTCTTTTGAAGCTTCTGACTATAATCAAATTAGAAGTTAACACTGGGGAGAAGGTCGGGGTGAGAGATACATATCCTCCTAAGCTTCTCTGAGCCCAAGCTGCCTCTACCCATCTTGTCTTTCAGTGATTTCTGGATCCTGGCTCTTCTTCACCTTCTAGCCTGGTACAGCAAACAGGTCCAGCCCAGTGGTTTATCTCTATTCTGTGGCTTCCTAAAAGTGAGCGGACTGGCAGCAAGCATGGAAGGCTGTCAGTGGGCAAAGGAAGGAAAGAAGGAAGCGTTGCCACAGACCAGCAAGGGCGACGGCAGCATACCAATGATTCTAAAAGGCTCACTTCACCATCGTAGCATTTCAGAAGTCAGAATGCACCTTACACTTGATATGTACGTGAACTGTAGGATGCCTTCTCCCCACATCAACTGTTTTTGCATTGTCAACGTGTCTTACCTTCAGTGGCATCTTAGATCCGAGGAACTGTGGCAGGTTTCGTCTTAGGTATCAATCTGATCAATCAGTGGTGACTCCTGGAGTTTGGGGAAATGGTCTGAGCTGCGTTCATGGCAGTGGGAAGGATGCTAGGCTGAGCCAGGCATCAGCGCGCATGGGACATGGCCTGGGGTCTGCATCTCTGGCATTTGCACCTTTGTGCTGTATATTTGGGAGCACATGAAGGAACACATGTCACATCTTCAGTCATAAGCTGAGGGACAGAAAACACAGGGACCACTTCCTAGGGACAGTCAGAGGCCTGCCTCTTCTTGTAGATTTGTGCCTTTGGTCTTTTTAAATAGCTTTTGAAAGTATTAATTTCAAAATTTAATTATTAAGATAGTACACAATTGTTATAAACTTCTCTAACTTTGTTTTATGAAATTTAAAAATCTCATTGTATAGATGTTATTATTAATGGTCATATGGGTTGTTTTTACTTTTTTTCCTATTGCACACAAGCATGTATGTTTGCACATGTTGCATATGTGTGCTTGCACAAACATGCATGCATGTGCACATGTATATATTTATAGAGTAAACTTTAGAAGCAGAATTCTGGGCAGACATCATTTTGAATGAGCACAAAATAGTTCACTTCTCCCCATTGGGGTGTGGCTCAAAGATTGTTTCCTGTTTTTCACTAATATAAATACTCAAAAAAGAAAATATATAACACTGTCTTAGTCCATTTTGACCAGTGTCTTAGTCTATTTTGCTGGTATAACAAAATATAGTCATGTGTCACTTGATGATGTGGCTATATTCTGAGAAAGGCATTGTTGGGCAATTTTGTCACCATGTGAGTGGCATCAAGTATACTTACAGAAACCAAGCTGTCTATAATGTCCCTAGGTGATATAATCTTATGAGACCATCACGGTATATATGATCCATCATTGACTGAAAATTCATGACCACAAGAGAAATAAATTTATATTGCTTATAGATTGCTCAGTCTGCCACAGATGTTACAGGCTGGGTAAGTTATAAACAATAAAAATGTATCTCTCATGTTTCTGGAGGCTGGGAAGTACAAGGTTCAATGTCTGCTAAGGGTTGTTCTCTGCTTCCAATGTGGCGCCCTGTTGCTGCATCCTCCAGAGGATGAACGCTCTGTCCTCATGTGACAGAAAGTCTAGGAGGGACACATTGGCCCCCTCAAGCCATCTTACTAGGTCACTAATCCCATTCATGAGGGCTCCAATTTCATGACTGGATCACCTCCTAAAAGCCCCACCTCTTAATACTATCACATTGGCACTCAACACATCAATTTTGAGGTACATTCAAACAAAGGAATCAGAAAAGCTTTTCTTATATTTTATATTAGTTTATTAAGATGGTTACACAGGCCAGGCGTGGTGGCACACACTTGTAATCCCAGTACTTGGGAGGCTGAGACTGGAGGGTCCGGGTTCGCAGCCAGCCTCAGCTACTTAGTGAGGCCTTCTGCAACTTAGTGAGACCCTGTTTCAAAATGAGGAATAAAAAATAGGGCTGGGGGTGTAGCTCGGAGGTAGAATGCCCCTGGGTTCAATCCCCAGTACCGCAAAAAAAAAGATGGTTACACAGAAGTAGAATTATTATATTAAAGGATATGAACATGTTTAATATTTTGTATAATTTGTGAATTGATATTCCAAAGACTTGGTTGATTGACACTTGTAACTATGGATAAATTTAAGCTCAGTCATAAAGATTTTGTGTTTCCACTGCCAAAGAACAAGAGACTACTGGAAATACCTCCGTGCACATCCAGGCTAGCTGTTCAGCGACCCCCTTGTTAGGGTCAAGTCATGCTGCCTGTGTGCAGTGTGTCAGGGGCTCAAGGTCTTAGAGACGCCTCTTGGACATCAGACTCTAGGTCTCCTGTAGAGTTACCTGTCTTAGCTAACTGGCTAACAGCATGCTGGGGAAAGGTCCATGCTGCCAGGTCTCCTGGAGGGGTCCCTGAAGTATCAAACACTGCCTTTCCTTCTCATAGTTGAAATGCAGACAGCCACAGAGGGCTGGGTAGTTGATGACTTATTCCCAGGGTCATCCAACTTCATAATGATTTTTTTATATTCCTTTAGAGGGGAGGGAAAGGCAGGGAAGCGGTGTGGGCTCTAATGGGAGCTTCCTGGTCCTGGACACCCTGCTGGTGATGCTGCAGGGATTCCCTTTTCTTGGTGGGTAAAATAACAATATCTACAATTCATGGGAGTACTTGCTAAGTTCTAAGCACTTCTCACACATCTCATTTAACACAGTCCATTTAACTGAACCACCAAGAGACTAAGTAGCTTACAAAACTAGCAAGGCATTCCCATGGTCTGTGCATTTGCACTAGTGTGAACCCAGAAGAGGGTTCAACTACTGAGACAGATGTGTCAGAGGCAAGACCACTGTGCTAGCTACATGTCAGCAAGAAGGCAGAAGTATGTGCATCAAAGTGGATATTTATATCAAAATAATAACTTATTCATTTACTTGAAAAGAGCCCATATAACTATAGCATTGCCTATGTTTTCTCTAAATCTGACTAGCAATCAATTGAACATACTGTTCATTTATTGCTAATGAATGCTTTAAAGCACATCTTAGAGTGGGTTTCTTTTTTTCCTGATATATTTTTATCCTCACATTAGGAAAGAAATATATACCCAACCTCGTTCAAAAAGAATTTTAAAAAGCTCATACCTGGTTTGATCTAAAATTAATACTTTTAAAATAGAATGTTTAAATGATCATTTTAGTAGTGCTTTGTGGACTTATATTGGGAAAGTCAGGAAGCTGGTGCTGACTCACATGATTGCTTCCACATCTGCACAAGATAATATGAAATCTTTTCATTTAAATCCACGCGACACTTCATGGTCACCTACTAAGTGTTGGGTGCTGCATGTGGCCAGTTAGCCCTGTGTGCACTGAGTTGCAGCTGACTGCAGGTCAGCCAGCTTTTGCTTCCAAGGCAGACACAGGGCATTGCAACTTTGCAAAATAGGTTTTAGACCTTCTTTGCAGGTGCCGGGGAATTGCTGGTGTCAGAACCGTTTTCCTTGGCCATGGCCCTCCGGGCACTTGCAGCATTTTCCTATGTTCAGATGAAAAATTTAATTCTATACTCCAGAAGTATTAATTATTAAGGAAAATATTACAAATCACTTCTCAAGCTGAGACTGAAAAAATGACCAGGTATAACTGGATGAAATAATGTCATTGTTTTTCAAAACATTTTTATTGAGTGGAAAGCCATTGAGGTCACAAATAAAAACAGTTAAAACTCATTTTGGGGGGTAGGGTAGGTATTGGGGATTGAATCCAGGTGTACTCTACCTCTGAGCTACACCCCCAGCCCTTTTAATTTTTTTTTAATTTTTGAAACAGGGTCTCATTAAGTTGTGGGAGCTGGCCTCAAACCTACGATCCTCCTGTCTCAGCCTCCAAAGTACTGGGATTACAGGCATGTGCCACTGCACCCAGCTTAAAACTAATTTTTACAAAGAAAATATTCAATCCTTTAGTTAATAGGGAGGGCCAAATAAGGAAATTAACAATCACATTGATTTTAAAAATCAGTATCAAAGTATTTTATCTTTTTTTGTGGTACTGGGGATTGAACCCAGGGGCATTCTACCTCTGAGCTACACCCCCAGCTCCAGCCCTATTTTTTATTCTTTATTTTGAAACAGGGTCTCACTAAGTTTTGGAGGGCCTCACTAAGTAGCTGAGGCTGGCCACGAACCCACGATCCTCTTGTCTCAGCTTCCCAAGTACTAGGATTACAAGTGTGCACCACCACGCCTGGCTCAAAGTATTTTATTTTTTAAAGTAAGATCATTGTTTCCAGACTAAGCATTAATGAAAGGATTTTAAAATTAACTTAGCTATCATTATTTTTGTTTAGTAACCTGTGATTAAAGCTCCACTTCTCTTTTGTCTGTCTTTAAGATGAACTGACCTTTTGCAAAATGCACAGTATATTTTTTGAGAACTTAGTAGTGCTTTAATTGTGTTGATATTCAGCCTCTCATTTGAGTTCCTCCACCACCCCATGAAGGAGACAGACCATGTTCTTATCCAGATTTGAAAGACGAAGCATCAGAGATGGAGCAGCTTGGCCTGAGGTCACTCAGCAAGAAGTTGCAGGCACTTAATCCCTGGTTCAGGCATATTCCATGAGGGCAGGCTGCCTTTCCAAATTTTCACAGTTAGATACCTGAATGGAAGCCCTTCACTAAAATGCTGCTTGCTCTTCAGCTAGTGCAAGAATTAATAGTTGGATTCACCAGGACTAGCTAAGTATCGTTAAAAATACGTGCATTCTGATAATGGATGCAATACATCAACTAAGTATTTTTAGTTCTTTGTGATTTTATATTTGTTACATCTTTGTAATGTATTGATCAAACTCATGAGTCATAGTCTATTTGTAATGAGCAGCTCACTTTTATTGAATGCTGTGTTTGTTATATTTCATTGATCACTTGCCTAACTGATTAACTTATTCTCTGCCTGGTTTTAAGAAGGCTTTGCAAGAGCTACTGAACAATTCTTTAATTTGCTTTTTCTTATGAAATCACCCTGGGGCAAGCTACTATTTAGAGTAGTTGTGTCTTGTTGCTAATTTGTGGGTAAAAAAAAATTAAGATGAGTTACAATACATGGATATATCCAGCTGACAAATGCCCAGAGAGCCTGTGTTCAAATTTTAACCACCTTTCAATCACCTCCACATCTCAGCTCTGCAGAAAGCCCTTCCTAGGCCCCAAATGGAAATGCGATCTACTTTGTCATAGCCATCAAGCCTAACATCTTAAAGTATCCAGGTGTAGTCACTTGGGAATGGAAAGGAGAGAATAAGGATACATTCAAAGAACATTTCAGCAGTAGAGATTGACTTGTGAGGTTTAGAGATGACATGGAAATTTCTAGTTTAGTGATACCAGTAATTGGAATAGAGAACAAAGGAAGGGCAGGGGTTGGGGGAGGGGAGGGACTGAGTCTGAGCTATTGTATCCTACTACTGAGGAACTTATAACCTAGTTTGGGAATGCAGAGTTGAAGGGAGAGAAGCAGGCAGGTAAACACATGATTAGGCTGCAGCCTGCTAAGGGTGCAATGGTGATCTTCAGAGTGTGCTGGGAGAACAGTATAGGGAGGTGAAGGAGGCAGGGCAGGTGCACAGGACTCTTGGCTAAGTTGTAAAAGAATGAATTAGGGGAACTGTAGTACAGACCTCCAATGCAGAGGGAATAATATGCAAAGGGCCCCCAAAGGCAGAGGAAGAGCCAGTAGACCAGCAAAGTTCCGTGTGCTGGAGGGTCAAGGAGGGTGAAAGACAAGACAAGCAGAAGCAGCTCTGGCCCCAAGAGCCTGGTGATAGCAGCCAGCACTTATAATATGAGCCAGGCACAGAGGAAGAGTTCAGAATATGGTCAGAAGGCAGAGTTATCAACATGGCAGTGGAGGAGAAGAGAGAAGCACAGGTCCACAGATACCCCAGGTGGCTGGGCTTTGCCATTCTTTCAGCAGCTCTTGTGATGGGTTAAGGTTAGTCAGAGCCCTGGATTGATAACCCTGTGATTTGCTTGGCCTTTCTCTCCTGTCCCATAGCAGGGCTGTGCTAGCTACTCCTGCTCCTAAGATGGCTGCACTGGCTCACAGCATCTCATCCTCACCAACCATGTCCAAACAGGAGGGAATGAGGCAAGGTGAGGGTGGAGGGAGGGATGCTCTCTTCATAGGCCTTGATCCTTTTATCAGAAAAGAATTCCAGGAGCCCCCTGACCAACTTCCCCTTACATCTCATTGGCCAGAACCAAGTCTCATGGTCCCCTGTAGCTCCAGGAAGGAGAACAGGGTAGCCATAATTGGTTTAGGTCATTCATAATTCAATATCTGGGACTGGACACTTGCCATGAAACTGGGGTCCTTTAGCAAGGCAGAAGGAAAGAATGCCTGTTGATCATGCCAGTGTTAAAGTCTGCCATACTAGGGAGGGAGGGAGGACATTGAGAGAAGAGGACCCGGGGAGAACCCTGGATGCCATGGCATTCATAGAGAGGATGGGGACAAGGGGCCAGGGAAGAGGTTTCAAATGCCAAGGAAATAGGAAGAGAGGAGACAAAAGGGCCCCAAGGAACCCCAGGAAGAGGTCCCAGGGAGGCGTGTCTATGGGGGTACACGTGCCAGAGTTTTGAGGGACCATAATGAGCTGTCAGATTTGGCAGCGAGGAGGTGTAGTGACCATCGCCAAAGCAGATGCGCGGTGCCAAAGGTTGGGAGGAGAATGGTGATCTCGATCATGTGCAGTTGGTGGGAGTGGGAATTAATCCGAAATTTGTCAATTTGGCACAATGTATCAAAAATTTAAATGCTCATACCCTTTCTGAAATTTCACTTCTAGGAATTAATCCAATCTGCAGATTTAGACAAGTGGAGGCTGATGTAGGTACAAGGGTGTTGATTGCAGTCTTATTATAGCAAAAAAAAAAAAAAAATAAGGAGGGGTAATTCATCTAATAGTCCATCATCCGAGATTAATTAAAACAAATGATAGTACATCTTGGCAGTGAGACACTGGACACAGTAGATGGGAGCCGAAGTTCTGGAATTCAATAGTCAGGGTTTGAATTCTGGCTCTGCTGTTTACCAGCTGTTACCTTAGTTCTCTAGGGAAATTTCTGGGACTCAGTTTCCCTAGCTGTAAAATGGGGGTAATTGTGGTACTAACTCACAGAGCTATGGTGAGGATTAAGGAAGTTTGATATAAGTGAAGTACAGTGAATATATCTGGCACATATTATTAAGCAGTCATTTAAAAAGATTCAATAGGTCTACGAATGGAAATGGAGAGCTGTTTATGAGATATTAAGAGGAATAAATGAAGCCACAGACTAGCAAGATTAATATCGTTACCAGCAGCCAAGCCAAGGAGCCTGCCTGGATCCCAGCTGACTAAATTCAGTCACCCACTCCCATAAGAAATATGCAAATGATGTAAAAAGGAAACATGAATTTACTTGCAGTTTTGGCCCAAATTGGGGAGAAGCAGCTAAACTCTCCAGGCAGCTGCTGGGTTTTCTCTGAAATTCCAACTGTAGCTTCAGCTACCCTGAGCGACTGGGTCCCTCCTTCCACCACTGCCCTCAGTGGCCACCGCTCAGGGGCGGGACTCTTTGTCTTCAGATGGCTTTACCAAAAACCATTCCCAGGAATCGGAGGTTCTATTGCTTGGCTCCAGTAAAATTTGAGAGTCAAGGATTGGTGAAGGAAAATAGGTTTATTCAAAGCCAGCCTTGAGGAAGATAGAAGAGATCTATTCTATCTCAAACCTCCATCGTCAGGGGGCTTAGGGATGCAAACAGCTTTTATAAGAGGAAAGGGGGTACAGTGGGACAAAAGGCAGGAAATATAAATATATCGATTTAGCGAGGCTGTGCTAGTCAGAAATATGTTACAGTTCATTTCCTTGGCATCCGCCTGGGCCAGGGGGTAGTTTCTCAGTTTCCATTCTCAGCAGGAGGAAACTCCAGATACATAACAATAGTTAACAGGAAGTGTTTTTCATTTTAAAGTTGCTCTGTTTCATTTTGATCCAACATTTACACAGTTGATTTTATCTTGGAGGTGGAATCCTGGGCACAATCCATTCTCTACCTTAACCATTTCTGTATTTCTTACCTTTAAAGCAACGGTATTTTGGGGCCAGTGATATATAGCTCAGTAGTGGAGCATTTGGCTAATGTGCAAGGCCCTGGGTTCAATCTGCAGCCCTGCAAAATAATAGAATGAAATAAAGTAAAATAAGATATAATAAAGGTGTTTAGTACCCAATTTACCTGGCCAACAATAAGCCACAGGTGGGCAGGTACCATTTTTGTTTTGTACCCCTCTATATATCATAATGCCTGGCCTATTGCAAGCAGGCAATGGAAATTTGTTGAGTGAAATGAATGAAAAAGAGGAAGTTGGTTTAGAAGGAAACTTCATAGACCAAGAGTCCAAAGATGCAGCAGATCTGTATTGACAAGGCCCAGGGTAGACCTCAAGGACAAGGTGGCAAAAATGCCACAGAGGTCAGGACTGAGGGCTCTGTATTGGGCATGTTCATGGATGCTGCAGTTCCCTGAAATGTGGACAGCATGAGAGGAAAGGAGAGAAAGAGGCCCAAAGCACAGGGGGCCAGTCTCTGACTCTCCTCAATGTTTCCCAAACAAGCTGAATCTGAGGGCAGAATCACAGTGTTTTAGAACTGCAGGGGATTTTGCTGCCATTGAGTTATTTTTACTTCAGAAAGTCAATGCCCAGAAAGGTCAAGTGAGTTCCCCAAGTTGCCATAGGGCTTGGGATACACCACTCACACCTGTGTCCCCCCAATTCCTGCTCTAATGCTGACTGTTCACCAGGGACTGAGCAGCATGGATATTTCTGATATAAATGAAGTTGTTTTAAGAGGACAGTCATTGGATCCCTAAGAAACTCTCTTCTCTTGAGCACAATTCAGTGGCTTACATCTGACCACCCATGGCTTTTTTTTTTTTTTGTAAAGAACAAAGGGACTGGTAACATAATTAACTCACCCACATCTCCCATTGTCCTTAAATCTTTTGTGCAGGCAGCACAAGATTGTTTCCATTGTTGAAAGCAGGATTGTTCTCTTGGCAACATACATCCAGAGACAGAGTCCAGTGGGGGACTTAGCAGGGGACACTGTTGAAGTTTGACCTTCTGGTTTGAGAGAATGAAAGGAAAAGCAGAAAAGCACTAATTGTGCAGAGAAGAGGGTCATTCTGAATTGATCAACCTACACTATAGAATGCTTTGGGAGAAAAGACATTTGGTTATTTTCAAGTACATTTAGGAATTCAGAATATCAGCCAACTGAGCTCCCAGGTACAGGCCCTTAGGGGATTCAATTTAATGAATGTTTAAGAACAACTTGTCAGCTAAAATATTACAATTAGCACAGGTAAATGGAGGATTCAAACGTGCTTTTGGAAAATAGCCTTTTCTCGCTTTTATGCTTAATCGCTACTTACCCTTACATTGTCGTTCATTCTGAGCTTGTTTCTCACTGGGAAGGAAGGATGTGCTTCATAAAGAAAGATGCTGTGGCAGGAGAGAGAACCTGTTTTGGAGATACCACTGGTGTATTCGTTCGCTTTTTTGTTGCTGTGACCAAAATACCTGACAAGAACGACTTAGAGGAGGAAAGGTTTATTTGGTTCATCATTTCAGAGGTGCAATCCAGAACTGGCTAGCTCCAAGGCAGAAACATCTTGGCAGTGGGGGATGGCAGAGGAAAGCTGCTCAGGGCAGCAAGAAAGCAGGGGAATGGGAGACCAGGGACAGATACAGTCCCCAGTGCCACACCCCCAGTGACCTATTTCCTCCAGCCACACTCTACCTGCTTACAGTTACCACCTAGTAATTCCATCAAATCACTAATCCATCTGTGGTTTTATCCACTGATGACATTAGAGCCCCGATTCAATTAATTCCTCCTCTGAACATTTCTACATTGCTAATGCAGCTGTGTTTCGGGGGGATATTCCATAGCTAAACTGTAACAACTGGGTAGGCTGCTGGATCTGTCCATTAGTAAAGTTGTGTGCTCCTTGGGACATTGCTTACCTCCTTGGAACCTCAGTTTCCTCCCATATAAAATGGGGATCATAATACCTCTTACAGAGGATTGTTCTGTTGATTCAACAAAATGATTAGAAGACCTGGCACATAGCTCAAAGAACTCCATCTTCCTTACCTTATCTGTTCCCTGACCATCTAAAATTCAGGTTATGAATGACTAACATCTTCAATAGGGAAGAAGAGAAGGCAGTATATTTGGTTCTTTATCTGCATTTTGCACATAAATTTAACTTTATCCAAAGAATACCGGGAGTTGCTTTATCCACCTGAACCCCCAGAAAGCAAAGGTGAGGAGCAGGTTCATGCCAATTCTGCTGGAAAACCAGTTGCCACAGATGCCTCAAGTATATTTAAATTTGTTGCTTGCTCTTTCCTTCCTAATTCTTTAAGGGTCAATGGCTGAGATCACATAGGATGGGGGACAACCAAAGGAACCATTGAGGCTTTGGGTAGAGTGAGCTCTACATGTCTAAAGGACTGGAGCTTGATGGATGAAACAAAGAGAGGGAGGAGATAATGTCCCAGAATTTGGCAGGAACCAGATCAGGTGGGGAATCATCACTAGCTGACTGTGTTAAGTTTGGATCATAAGTGCAATGGAAAGCCATGATTTGATTTATTATTTTAAATGTGCACTCTGGCTTCGACCAGAAGGTTGGATAATAAGGGTTAAGTATGGAAGCAGAGAGAGAAGTTAGAAGATTGCTGCAGTGGTTCATTGAGTTTAGGTGCTCTAGGGTGCTGGAGAGAAATACTTTGAAGGTAACACCGACCGGCAGTTAGAGATGAGACTTAGATGAGGTGATACACATGGTGCGCCAGATGTGGAGGAGACATTTCACAAACTCAAGTTCCCTCCCTCTGTGTGTTACAACTACATCAACAAAGTGATGCTTCCCCCCTGGGATTGGGTTCAGAGGGATGCTGTTTTCTCAGCTAGGGATTTGTTCTTTAGAGGAGGACTGCTAGAGAGGTGGAGGCCTGCTCACAGGTCACAGCATGCCTACCAGGAACACCTGCCAGAGGAGGGAAAAGCAGAGAGTCAGGAAGCAAGGAAATTAGGGTGGAAAAAAGTCTGGAAGGAGCCATTCAGAGGCCTCCCACAAATGTGAGGACGTTGCTGCCTATGGAAGGCGCTGGCATGATAGCTGGGTTTGCGTCCTGAAAAGCGACAATACAAGTATGTCAGGGCAGTCTGCTATGATTTGAGCCTAGAAGGAAGCTTCCGGAAGCCATCTTACCCAAGTTCTTCATTTTAGGAAACCAAGATCTCTAAAGAAATGACTTGGGCAAAGCCGTGCAGATAGTGGTGGAGGCCGTGCTGGCAATAAGATATAGTGGAAAGAGATTGAGTTTTTAAAGTAAGAGAGTCTAGGTGTGATCATTTAATCAGGAAGGGGAGCTGAGCTCTCTTTCCATATTAAAGGTAAGTCCAGGCCCTGGAAACAGAGTAAAATAAAACAGATAAGGCTCCTGCCCCCTGGAGCCCATGTTCTGGTTCCTCCTCTTAGGGCAACTCTGCAACCATAGGCCAGCTGTTTGGCCTCCATGAATTGGCTTCCTCTGCTCTGTAAAAGGAGTAGCAGTTCTTCAATTTTCACGAATTCACCTATCCATTCCACAATGTTGGTTAAGTATAGGTGATATCCCAGGCATGGCGTGAGGTGCTGGCCACCCAAGAGTAGCCTAGGTAGGCCTGGCCTCTGCTTTCAGCTATGATGGACTGGACTCCAGATGCCTGTCAGTCATCCAAATCAGCCGGGCCGTAAGGGAACCACTGCTCCCTGGCCCTGCCCAGAGCTTCTCATTCAGCTGGTCTGGGGTGGGGCCAGGCATCACCGTTTTCTCAGTTCTCCCAGATGTTCTCTCGTTGGGGGTTAAGAAGTCCTGGAAAGGGGGAAGGTCACGGGCAGTGAGGGTGGCAGCTAGGTGGGAAGAGGGGGCAGCACGTCCAGCCCAGGTTCTGGGGCTTGGGGAATGACAAGCGGAGTCAGGCCATGAGAAGGACTAGTCCAGCAAGAAGAAGAGGGACAGTGTCTGGGCACCAGAGCCCTCAGAGGGGTGCCCTGAGGGCTGAGGGGGTAACGAACATGAAACTGACCGCAGTCCATGGCCAAATTAGCTCTCAAGCCATTGTGCTTCTGCCTGTTTCTAGCTCCTCCTTTGTTCTTCTAGCCTCACTTCCATTGTGCAATATGCGGTGTCCTGTCTTCTCTGGGATAACCCCCAGCAGAACCCTAGCTCATCCTCGAGGCCAGGACAGGAGGGGAAGGGGAGGTGAGCAGTTTGACTCATGCAGATGTCTGCTGGCTTAAGCAGAGAACCAAACATCAGGGCTAGAGAGGAGGAGACTGGGCGTGAAGAAGAAAGATCAATCGGTCTGCTGGGAATGGCCCTGTCTTATGCTAGGGTGGGAGAAGGGGAAGAGTCCCTCTCTTTTACTTTTAATTTTCTAAATGCATTGTAAAGAAAAAAAAATGATACTATTTTTCCTGCCTGTGAGGTAGCCCCACATTTTCTTTCACCCCCCCCCCCGACTCTCAATTTTTGGCTATTTTGATCCACGAGTGAGACCAGAAACAAAGGTTGCATCTCATCCAGGCAGCCATCTGTCCACACTTGCCAGTGAACTGAATTTGCCAAAAACTCCCACTCTGCACTCTCAGGAGAAGCAAGATGATAAGCTCCTGCCTCTGATAAAGCCCCAGCCTTGGCCTTTCTGGCTGATCTGGGCCGGGTGGGGAGGCTGGATCCATGGGAAACTGCTTCCCTTGAGGAGACAGATCTGGATCCCTCTCTGCAGGGAGGTGCTGACATTGTAAGAAATGAAGGAATGGGGTGGGGTGGGGGAGCACCAATAACTCAAAGGTTTAAGGAGCCAGAGCTGCAAATAAAACCTGGCTGGGATCAATTTTCTCTTGCATCCGACCTTACTAGGTACCTCTTTCCAAAACTGGAAGCCCTCTCCGTGCACAGAGGGTCTTTCTGGAGGCTGGTCATCTAGTGGCAAGGCCAGTGGTTTGGAGCCACACTGCCTGGTGTGAGTTCACTATGAGCTTCGAGAATCGGATCAAGTTATCATGTTCCAATGTATCTCTGGGCCTCTGAGTCTCTTCTGTGAGATGGAAACATAGCCCCCTGTTAGGATTGTTATGATCTTTAAACAAGCCAACATGGTTAATGCACATAAATCTCAGTGTCTGGGACATGGAGGGGCCTTAGCAAACTCACATTTTGCTCCCTTTGCTAAAGCAAGTCTAACCTTTGCGAGCCCCATTCATGCACAGGAGACATTCATTTGTCCATCCCTGAAAGCGTTCGCGTGATATTCAAAGCCCTCCTGAGCTACTCAGGCAGAGCGGGGTAGAGAGACGTACACTTTGCTGAGCCGATCATAAATCTGAATGAAATAATTATGTAAAGTATTCAAGAGCAATTCAGTGAGAAGATGCTTCATCTGCCTTGATGGGCTTTTCAATTACTCATTTTTAGTACTGCATTATAGTTCTCTCTGGCAATAATTATTAAACATTTCAACTGTACAGCGATATAAAACTTAAAAGGCTGATTTATTTCCTAGGCATTAGACTACCTTGTATAAAACTCCTCAATTATATGGTTCTATTTGTTTGAAGCTATTTATCAGAGTGATTTTCTAGCATTGCCTTGAAATGGACATCAGCTCCCCAAGTGGAAGACCAGGGATCAGTGATTCAGGCCCAGCAGTGACAAGCCTTGGGGTCCTGCAAGATGTGAACACAGGCCCCCTACTTGCTGGCCCCAACTATTGAATCTGTAAAATGGGTATCACTCCTATGTTACAGGATTATTGACATGATGATGTGAAGTAAATATGAAGCGTTCGGAGAAACTATAGAGTATGTACTTATTAAATACAAGCTATTATTACTATGAATGTATGTGCTGGGGTTCCCTGGCTCTTAGTTTTAGCAAATGAGAATCTTCCCAGCAGATATGTGTCAGTCCCCTACTGGGCTGTGGTCACTGAAGGTGCTATCAGGGCTCATTCTCTGATGGTCACTTTAAGAACTCAAAGGTGCCTGGGTCAGTCAGGCTAGGCACTGTACATAAAACATATTCTCTCATAAGCATGACATAACCATTTTCCAGACAAGGACACTGAGGCACAGAGAGGTAAGTGACGCTACTCAAGGTCATTCAGTGACCAGGACAGAAATCAGATCCAGGTCCACCTGGCTACAATACCACACATTCTCTCTCACTACCTCCTGCTATCTTTCAGGATACCAGGGGGCATATTTCACTTGGTTTGGAAGAGAATGCTTCCTTCTCTTCCTGTTTTTTCTGGAGGAGATAGCTCTTTGTTTATTGAGGATTACCTGCCCATGGTAAATGACCAGTTTCTACAAAGTCCATCTCTACTTTTCCTAGCATCTTCCAATCCTCACATGAAAGATGAAGCTGTCTCTTTTATCCAGGGCAACACGGTGGGTAGAGTGATTGAGCTGTGACTCCTACACACATACACACACACACACACACACACACACACTCATGTCCCAGTTGCACTGGAGCCTGTCCATTATACCCGAGGATCCAGAGCCAAGCTGGATTTAGGTGCAGGCCAGCTGGGCTGGTGCCCTGAATACCCATCTGTAAGGAGCACTAAAACGTTGCTGGAAATGTAATGAGATGGAGAAAAATAGTCTTTACCAGAATCGTTGAGAGGAAGCATGACAGGAGAATGATAATAATAGTATTTAGTACTATCGATACTACACAGTGATTATCATAGATACAGTAATAGCTTAGTGCCAGGAACTTCTCTAATGCCTTTCCATATCAATTCATTTCAGCCCTTCCAGCCCATTGAGGAGAATGCTATTATTACCCCCCATTTCAGAGACGGAGACTCCGTCCAGAAAAGTTCAGAAACTTGCCAGAGTGATGCCAATAGTAAACAGGCTCCTGGGTCCACCCAGGCCCTTCACCATTGCCTCTTGGCAGAAGGCAAAGTGCTTAAGTGGTAGAAGAGGGTGTCTAAACCTCCTCCCAGGCCTGGAGTCGCTGGTGAAGTGTACAAGTGGGCCAGGAGTGAGTCCTCCGGCAACAGAGCAAAGGGCGCTGAGCCCGCTGTCCCAGGCTCCTTCTCCACACTGCACTGGGCCGCTCCTCCAGATGAATGTGGGGCACCTATGTAGAGAACGTCAGCTCTTAGCCTGCCTGGGCACCCCCACTTTGTGGTCTAGCCCTGCTACTGAGCCTGGGCTGCAGTTTGCTCCTGGTGTGTATAACAACTCGCGAAAGAGGAGAGTTAATCTGCCTCTGAGGGAAAGGCAAGCTGGTGGCTCTGGAGACTAAACCTCCCCAGGCTGGGGGCAGCGTGCCCAGGTCGAGGTGCCCGGGGGCCCCCCACAGTACTCAGGGCCGCATCCCTCCTCCCCAGGTTCCCACATGCTTCTCAGGTCTGGAGGGCAGAGGAACACCCCTGGGAAAGATAAAATAAATCAGGCAAAGTAAAAATGAATAAAATGAAGAATCTGTTTGAAGAGATGTCAGTGCCAAAAAGGATACTAGTCACTTTCTGGAGGGGATATGGGGGATTGGAAAGAGGACAGGACTGGGGCCTGAATCGTTACAGCCTAGAAGAGGGACCACTGTCAAAGGCTGCACTGATTACAGTCAATGCAGCCTTTCAAATTATGTTTCTGGGGAGTTTAGAAAAACCTGGAGACACGTCGAGGCTCCTAGCAAACACACACAATGAACACAACTATTTACAAATTGTAAAATATAAGCGAAGAAAAGGCTAGAAGGAAACAAATCAAAATTATGAAACAGTGGGGGGTGCTTTCTCTTTGTAAAGTTTTCTATAATGAACTTACTTTTTGAGGCAATAAAGTCAAAATATGTGATTTAAAAAATATCTATATTGAAAGCACTTTCATAAAAGACAGAAGGAGCTGTCTTCCTCCCTTCCGTGACTTTCAGACTAAAAAAATACACATGGGAAAGTGGGAAGAAGGGATTAACAGCTGGGATTATTTTCTTTGGATTCTGTCTCAAATTTTACTGAGGTAGTTAGAAGTCCCTTCCTGGACAGACTCAGCAATAATAACCTGCATCAATTTTGCTTCCAGAAAAATTAAAGATGTCAAATTTAGCCATAAGGGATGATTAGAAGAGTCCCAAATTATAAATGACAGGAAGTTCAACACTAAGATTTGTTAGGTAAAATGTGAACTATCCATAAAGTGGGCTATTATGTATGTAGCCATAAAAATTTTACTGAGATTATATATTGAATGGAAAGAAAGATGGTCATGATGTGTTGTGGAATAAAAAGGCAGGTTACAAGATAGGATATATAGTATTCTATTTCCTAGAATTGCGCACGCGTGCGTGTGTGTGTGTGTGTGTGTGTGTATATATAATCTGAGAAGATGAATACAGAAATGTTAATTACTACCTTGGGGTGGTAGAATTATGAATAGGGATTATTTCATATTTTGGGCTCCTCTGTTTTCTGATTTTTCTCACAACAAACAAATAGCTCTTGTGTAGCAATAAGGAGGAACTCATTCCTGCTCCCCCTCTTCAGGTGTCTTCCTCCTGTGTTAATTAGCTTCAGGTGTTGAGGGAATGCGTTCCCCTGGGGATATGGATCATGATTAGTTAGAAGTGTGCACACCATAAAAAGGGAGCCACAATATACTGAGAGCCCATTATGGGTACCGGATGCTTTGCAAATAAGATCCCATCTATTCCATCTGCCACCCAAGCAAGATGGGTATTATTATCCTCATTTGCAGATGGGATAAAAGACTCAGAGAGGTCCAGTGGTTTGGCCACAGTCGCCCAGCTAGAAAGTGGCAGAGCTGTGATTCAACCCACATCTACCTGACTCCACCCTACCCACTACTCACAAAACCTCCGGAGAAGAAGTATTAGATGATACCATAACCCAGCTCTCCTCATTTCCCACCGCAGACCCTGTCAGTGCCCCTATGTTCCCTGACTCAACAATTCATATTTAGACAGACTGATGCCCTGTCCTGCAGATCCAGCCCACGCATTCCTCAGACCAGTAAGGGACGGTCTGCTTAAGCAGGCACTGTCCCCATTTGGGGATTATCACACCACTATCCCTGATAGGCATTCCTGGTTGTGCTGCCCCAGCATCGACCAGTGGGCTCCTTCCCGAGTTGTTCTCTTAAACACAGCTCACATCAAAAGAAGCCACTTTTGATCGCAAGCCTCCTGCCAACTCTCCTCCAAGCCCATGTTCACAAAACCCATTTCCTGCTATATATCTGACTTCTTGATTCTTTTTTTTTTTTGTGTGTGTGTGTGTATGTGTGGTACTGGGGATTGAACCCAGGGGCATTCTACCTCCAAGCTACACCCCAGCCCTATTTTTTATTCTTTATTTTGAAACAGGGTTTCACTAAGTTGCGGAGGGCCTCGCTAAGTAGCTGAGGCTGGCCGTGAACCCGGATCCTCCGGTCTCAGCCTCCCAAGTACTGGGATTACAAGCATGCACCACCACGCCTGGTGACTTCTTGATTTTTGATGTGGGAACTAGAACCCTGACTCTCACCACTAACCCTGATCTCCATGTCTGGGGCTCTGCTTCCTGAAGACAAGTGTCCCAGATTCTACCTGTATTTCTGAATAGAATTCACCTAGATGTCCCACCACCATGGTCCACCCGGTTGTTAGAATGCTTGCAACTTCACTGGGACCTTGGTGCTATTCAGGTTCATCTCTTGAGGCGTGTCTGTTGGGCCAGTAAAGGTGAGATAACATATCGGGAGAATGAATCCAGATAAAAGTGAAGGAGGGGAGCCAAGATTAGATTAAGAAAGAGGTATTGTGCATTTGAGTCTGAAAAGAAAAGAGAGGCTATAAACCCAGTTAGGGAAGAATAGATATCCTAAGGGCAAAGGTAGATCATGATATAGATTTCAGAATGGATATGGTAGGTGATTCATGAAGCACTAAGACTGTGATTAGTGTAAAGCTTTGGAATCCTTGAAGGTCGAATGTCCCTAATATCTGAAAAAGGCCTGTTCATGACGGAATGCCCAACCAGTTGCTTTAAGTGTGGACTGATGTGTATCCTGGAAATAAAACCTTGTCCCCCTGTGTAAACCTTGGTGGATATCTGGATCGGCCTTACCTGGCTTTCTCACCTGGCTGGGTGGGGACTGGTCACAGGTTAGGATCTCTCCTTTTCTCACAGGGAGTCAAGCAGTGGCCCGATCAGCAAAGCTTTCCCAGGATAACTTTAACCCTAAACAATCTGAGCAGACTCATTGTAACCTACACATAAAATAGAAATGAAAGCTTCTGAATGTTATAATGAAGTTGTGTGTGTGTGTGTGTGTGTGTGTGTGTGTATTTTACTGGGGATTGAACCCAGAGGCACTCTACCACTGAGCTACACCTCAAGCCTTACTTTTTTTTGTTGTATTTATGAAACTGGATCTCACTAAGCTGCTGAGGGCCTCACTAAGTTGCTGAGGCTGGCTTTGAACCTGTGATCCTCAGACTCCCAAGTACTGGGATTACAGGTGTGTGCCACCATGCCCAGCTTAATGAAGTCCTTTTAAAATTTTCCTTTATGTGTATGTGGTACTGGGGATTGAACCCAGGGACATTCTTTCTCTGACCTACACCCCCAGCCCTATTTTATCTATTTTATTTTTTATTTTGAAACAGGGTCTCGCTAAGTTGCTGGGGCTGGCCTCTGGCTATCCTCCTGTCTCAGCCTCCCAAGTACTAGAATTATAGGCATGTGCCACCACACCTGGCTAAAAAATTCTTTATCTAAACTAATACCATTATCATTATAGAAAATTTAGAAAATGCAAAAAGTATACAAAAGAAATAAACACATAATACAATTACCAGACACAAGTGCCTCTTGTAATTTGTTTTAATTTTCTGGTCTCGGATACTGAGGGGAAAAAATCCAGATTGAAATGAGGGATTGTCATTTAGTTGGTGGCTATCATGGTGGGATTCTAAGGTCTACTCTGGACCATGAGAAGTGTGAAGACATTTGTGGTTGGAGAAAGGTCCAGAAACCGGTTTTGACAGGTCCAAAGTTTCTCTGAAAGAAGCTAATATTTTCTGAGGAGCAAACAATGTTGGAAGCATTCTCTGAATCGGAGGAAACAGCCCCTTCTGTTCAATCCTTAATTACCATCTGGCAACCGAGGCTGTGGATAAACAGCCATATTTACCTGAGGTGGATTCTATAGCTTGGAAAACATTCTCCTTTGTTTGAGCTCTGGGCCAAGGGTTTGAGTCTTCTCCCCCACTGGGATCTTTGTCGTAGTTACCTGGAAAGAGCACTGGGCTCTGGCTTTCTACAGATCAGCGTCAGAGTCCAGACCCTGTCACTCTGAGCTTCATTTCCTCATCTGTCCCCTCAAGGTTTCAATGATGTGACCATGTTAAATACCTGGCACACAGTAGGTTAAATTAAATATTTGAGCTGGGCGCCAGTGGTGCACACCTATAATCCTGGTACTTGGGAGGCTGAAACAGGAGGATCGCAGGTTCGAAGCCAGCCTCAGCAACTTAGTGAGGCTCTCAGCAACCTAGTGAGGCCCTGTTTCCAAATAAAAAATAAAATAGGTCTGGGGGTGTAGCTCAGAGGTAGAATGCCTCAGGTTCAATTCCCAGCAAAACACACACACACACACACACACACACACACACACACAGACTAACTATTTTTTTACTTTGGCTTTCTCAGTATAGTCAGCCAAAATCTTCCCAAGGACTTTCAGGGTTCAGAGCTCAAAT
>PVJS01008117.1:30963-54215 GCA_004027185.1 Glis glis | reverse complement strand
ATAAAAAATAGGGCCGGGGGGGTAGCTTGGAGGTAGAATGCCCCTGGGTTCAATCCCCGGTACCGCAAAAAAAAAAAAAAAATGTGGAAAAACAACGTATGTCTAAGACTAGACATAGAATGTTGGCTTGTATTTAGGAACTCTGGAAGGATACCCAAGAAACTTATCATGGGGAGGGAGGGAAGAAATTTATCAAACAGGAGACAAGGGGGAAATAAAAAACATTTTCTTGAACCTTGTTAATATATTGGATTTTTTTTTTTTTGGTACTGGGGATTGAACCCAGGGGTATTCTACCTCTGAACTACACTCCCAGCCCTATTTTTTATTTTTATTTTGAAACAGGTTCTCACTAGGTTGATAAGAGTCTTACTACTTGCTAAGGCTGTCCTTGAACCTGTGATCCTCCTGTCTCAGCCTCCCAAGTACTGGGATTACAGGCATGCATGACCGTACTCAGCTCCCAGCCCTATTTTATTTTATTTTTTGTTTTGAAACAGGGTCTTGCTAGGTGGCTGACAGTCTCACTAAGTTGCTGGGGCTGGTCTTGAACCTGCAATCCTCCTGTCTCAACCTCCTAAACACTAGGATTATAGGCATGCACCACTGCACCTGGCTAGTATATTGACTTTTAAAAATGATTTTTTTTTGATAATAGGGATTGAACCTCGGGGCTTTCTACCTCCAAGCTACACCCCAGCCCTTTTTATTTTTTTATTTTTGAAATAGGGTCTCTCTAAGTTGCGATCCTTCTGTCTCTGCTTCTCAAGAACTGGGATTACAGATGTGTGCCACCATGCCTGGTTTTTAAAAAGCCATTCTCATGTCAGAGTCAAGACTTCAACTTCATTTAGAGGCACAGCTTCTCCCACTCTGTCAGGTTCAGGGTTGCAGAACAGGGAGGGCAGGAAAGATCTACTTTCTGGCTTCCTGTGGAGGGAGCGGGTGCCACAGAGTCCGCTCTGTGGATATTCGTGGGCTCTTCAGGTCTTGGTCCACTGCTCCCTCTATCCCAACTTCCCTGGGCAAACAAGGCTGCTGGCTCTTCTCTCTCACTCCTGTAATCCGAGGTTCATCCTACACGCAGGTCCTTCTGTCCCTGCAGACCAGGACTCAAGACAGCCCAGTCCAGCTGCCCTGTAGGTCCCATCTCTGGCCCTTGGGAGGTGCTGTGCACTCCTGGGGTGTAGGCTTTTCCAGGTAGTTCTCTCTGCTCCAGCAGCCTGTCCCTCTTGAGATGGCTTGGTGTGCGGCAGAGGCCTGGCACTGTTGCAGTCCCCAAACTTTCCAGCTGTTTCCTTGAGACCCCATTTGGAGGCTGTTTGGATGAAAAGCCTTCTCCCCTTTATGGACTCAGTTGCCCTCCAGGAACTCCCTTCAAAGAAAACTGTTCTCAGATCTCCAAATTGATCTTTTCTATCTTCAAAATGGGACAGGGTCCAGAGTTGTCACTGAACTCCTTTTCGATTGCTTTGTAAGCCCGAAGTGTGAGCAGCATTTCACCTTGGGCTGTGGGGATGTTGGGCCCCCTCTTGTCTCGGGGCCCCAGTCAAATTGGGGCAGAAATAGTTCCATCTTAGTGTGTGGTCACATGGATGATCAGAAGAGGAACTTCCCAGGGTCCCACAGCCAGTATCCAGCAGTTCAGCTGCTAAGCCTGAGCTTTCCTTCCCATGTGAGGTTCACCCAGAATCTGATTTAATATAAACTTATAGCTGGGCACGGTGACACACACAATTGTAGATCCAGCTACTTGGGAAGCTGAGGTAGGAGAATCACTTGAGCCCAGGAGTTTGGGACCATCTTGGGCAACATAGTGAGATTCCCATCTTAAAACAAATAAGCTCGTGCAGGGCGTGGTGGCGCATGCTTGTAATCCCAGTACTTGGGAGGCGGAGACCGGAGGATCCGGGTTCGCAGCCAGCCTCAGCTACTTAGTGAGGCCCTCTGCAACTTCGTGAGACCCGGTTTAAAAATAAAGAATAAAAAATAGGGCTGAGGGTGTAGCTCAGAGGTAGAATGCCCCTGGGTTCAATCCCCGGTACCACAAAAAAACCCCACAAAACAAAAAACAAATAAGCTCGTGATACAGAGGCCGTGAGAATGGAGTTAGGTGCTCTTGGTTCGAATCTCAGCTGTCATTTATTAGTGATATGTCCTCGACAAGCTTTCTCTTCTCTGATTCTCAGTTAATTTGCCAACAGATACTTAATTTATAGGGTGCTTGCTATTTAGAAGGCACTTAGTTTCCTCTGTAAAAATGTGAATAAAAGCGCCTGCTTCATAAGGAGGGTTGAGAGTTAGTGAGATCATGCCCAATAGTGTTCGCAGTGCCTGGCACCTAGTAAGGGCTCAATCGATGGCAGCTTTTATTAGCATGTATCAAGTTCCTACTATGTGTCAAGTGCTTCAGAGACATCTTTGACCTTGGCAGTGTAAGACGCCAGTAAGGTTGGACCGCCTATTCTACAGCAGTGGAGCTCGGGGTCAGGGCCGTGGCTTTGCAGTGAGGTGGGCAAAGATTCAAATGTGGCTCTGCCTCTTTCTCCATGTGGGACTTCAGGCAAGCCCCTGCACTGCACCGAGCGACTGCCATCTTTCGTAAAATGGGCTAACCATGGTTGGTACCTTTGGGTTGTTGTCAAACTAAATGAGGTGAAGGACATATAGGGCTGGCACGAGAGTGCTCAAATAATGGCAGCTGCTAGCATCATCAGTAGTAGCTAAAGGCCCAGTCCTGGCGTCGGGGGTTGCAGGTGCTTGGTAGAAGGTAACTGGTGAGGAAGGTGCTGGAGCACAGTCCCTTTACACCCTGTTCCCTACCCCCTAGGTATACTCTGCCTTCTTAGCACCTGTGCAGGAAGAAACTTACAGGTGCCCTTTAGAAGGCAGCTGCTCTACAGCTGCCTGAGAACCTGCTCTGGGAGAGAGAAGTAGGGAGGGAAAGACAGATTACCAAGCACATGGGGCATGTCTCACCTTTTAGATGAGACTGTCTTATGTCCACTTCATGGTTTCATCTACCCAGTTATTTGATGCAGATTTACTAGGCGTTGGGCACTGTGCTGGCAACTCAGGATACAAGAGCAAAGAGCACATCCCTGCCCTGGTGGAGTTTACAACCCAGCAGAGGAACGAGAAAAGAAACATAAATGGAGGATATATAATGTGTCAGATAGAGGAAGCTAAGGAGAATAAAGCAAAGCATTGGTATAGAGGGTGATGGGCAGGGGCCTGAGGCTCTTCGGGTCTTAGAAATTTCCAGAGGTAGCCGGGCATGGTGGCGCAAGCTTGTAATCCCAGTACTCGGGAGGCTGAGACCAGAGGATCCGGGTTCGTGGCCAGCCTCAGCTACTTAGTGAGGCCTTCCTCAACTTAGTGAGACCCTGTTTCAAAATAAAAAAGAATAAATAGGGCTGGGGGTGTAGCTTGGAGGTAGAATGCCCCTGGGTTCAATCCCCAGTACCGCAAAAAAAAAAAAAAAAAAAAAAAAAAAAAAAATTCCAGAGGTAATGGAAGTTCCTGCAGGCTTTAGAGGAAGGGGTGAAGGGACGTGGTTAACCTCATGGAAGGAGCCCTCTGCTGGGTGTGACGAGACCAGAGGGGATGAGGGTGGCATGAGAGACAATGGAGGAAGGCCCAGGTGGAATGCAGGTGGCTGGATTTGGATGCATTTGAAGTGGCACCTAGAGGACCTGATAGACTAGATGTGGCAGGAGGGACAAGGCCACGGACCCAGAGGGGCACTGCAGCTGGCTTACACTGGGACAAGGTCAGATGCTACAGTCAAGGATGAGTTTTCTACTCTGCTTTTCTGGCTTGGCCTGAAAGAGGGAATAGCAGGCCACAGCTACATATCCTAAGACACAGGAGCCAGGTCCTTTGAAAGAAGATCTTGTTTTATTTGAGCCTGGGAGGGTGTCCAGACGCAGCAATTCCCTTGAAAATACTGGAGGTTACGATAGAGGGAGCAGCAGGAAACCTGCATTTCTTCACCAGCTGCTTTCTTTGGACAAGCTTCAAATCATCTTGAAGTTCCTGTCAGGAAAGGGCCTGCTTTGTACTGTTGGTGGACACGAACAGGGCTGCTGGCCCTCTGGAAGGCACTTTGATGATGCCAACCAATGAAAGATGTGCCTAATTCTTGCCCCACATACCTGCCTCATCCCAGGGCTATTTCCTTAGGAAGTAACCAGATACACACAAAACCACCAACAGGGTTGTTTAGCATGGTTACTACCACCAAACAACACACATCCCACAGCTGACTAGTTTAAACTACACTTGTTAGGATGGGTATCACAACAGTTAATTTGCCTTTTCACTCTGATGAATTTGGGGTATGTTTTCATCAGGACACATCCCAAGTGTTACAATACATCATGGGCTGGACCCATTTAGTACTGGGTTAGTTCCCTTACTCATCAACCGATGTTGGAGATGATCCAAATGTTCCAGTTGAGAACAATGCCCTGAATTTAGAAGCTCCAGGACTAATGGCTGAACATCCTGTGAAAGCCCATCTGGGTGGATAGATCTTTCCAGCTGAGCCACCAGAAGACTGAGGCTGGAAACTTCCTTCCAGGGCCTGGAACCAGACCAGTGCAATTCTTCTGGCCCTGAGCCAGGCACAGGGCAGTCTGAGCTACATCAGATATAGGGCAAGTTAGCTCAGCTGCCACACTCACTTCCCAGAAGCCGTCATTTGAAAGAAGGAAGATCTCCTTTTATTTGGACCTGGGAGGGTGTCCAGCAATTCCCTTGGAAATTGGGTGGACAACCAAGAGCCCTCGGAAAGCTGCTCTAGATGTGGGTTGTAATTGGGTGTTTTATGATCTCTTCAGGTTGGTGCTAAATAACGAAAACAGAGACCCAGGAGGAGTTGGGAGGGGCTCGATGTGTGCAGGCAAGGCCAAGGGTGGGGACAGATCGTATATACACAGGGCCTGTGGGTTAGAGCAAGCACTTCGGAAACTACAGGTAGCACTTTGACCACTTACTAGCTGTGACCTGGGCTTTAGACTTGGCACTGTAAGTGGGATGCAGGATGCTGCTATTAATTTCCTTCCAAGTAATCCGTAAGAAAATACAAGACTCCATTGTCCTCTTTCTGGTTTTTAATGGTCAAGGTGCCAATAATATTTTTTTAGACTTGCATTTAATGTCCAGTTACCTCCATTTGTTGGAGAAAACACTGGAAGATGCTCTAGCCCTGGGAGGCCACTGCCAGTTTTGCAAGTTTGGGATCCAGGCCAAGCCCTTTCTCAGGACGAACCCATAGTGCTGGGTGGATATAGCACTGGTACTTGGCTTGGGCAGGGCTGAGGCAGGAAAGTGCAAGCAACTAGTGATGACTGCTGAGAAAGAGGATGGAGGCACATATGACCAAAAAAAAAAAAAAAAAAAAACCAAAAACCAAAACAAAAACCCAGCGATTCAGTTGGTGTTGATCTAAACCTGTGGTTCATTTCATAGGGAGCTGGAAAAGGTTCCATTCAGAACCCCAATGCTCCTCCTCTCTAAACTTACAGGGAAGCAAACTTATAGGGCTGGTGGGTCTTCACCAGGCTGCGACTACTGCCTGAATTGCTGCAAGTCAGAGAACCAGCCTGAAGGGGAACCTGCAGCCCAAAGCCAAGTGCTGACATTATGTTGGCCCTCAAAATGTGCTCACCAAAAGCCTCCTGCAAACACCAGCACAGTAAGAGGCCCTTGTAGCACAGGACACCTACTCCTTCAACATTTGGTTGGCCACACAGCATTAGTGGATAGCTCTATGGCATTTTGATTCTGCTTCTCTTACGCTAAAACACCCTGACTTAACTCATTTGGGTTACCTCCTAGGCACACTCGGACTTCTGCATGAGGAGAGTAGCTGGGTGGTGAGGGTGCAGGTGTGGAGGCTCCTCTGGCCAAGGCCAGGGAATGTGGGTTCCTAGAGCTATGAGAAGGGCATATGGAGAAGTCTCACCTGCAGGGGCCATGTGCCTCTAGCTCTCACCTCACACTGTAGGGGACTGTTGCTCCTGCCCAGTTTTACTGGGGCAAATGATATATTCTTGTGGGAGCCAAGTCCTGCAAAGCCTCTTTTCACATAGCTCCCCTCTTCCTTCCCTATGAAGAGGGAAACCCTCCACAGCCATCTTTGGGGGTGGCGGGAGGGATGCATTGGTAGATATGGCAATTTATAAAGAGGCTGGAAGGAAGGTTCTCCTACCAGGCCCCCAAGATAAGTAGATTCTATAGCAAAGTTTGCTGCAGCATAGGAGTTTCCATACAACATGCTGGTGATATTTCTTCAAATTTTTTGGTTGTTTTTTATTTTTTCTTTAAAGTCCATTGATCATCACAAAAACCCAGGATATGCAACTAAGGAGAAAACAAATGTCCAACCGAGATCTAAGGACCCAGAGCTACGGAGAAAACGTGGCACTGGACCTCTGGGTGTGCACAGGGGGCAGGAGGACTGATCCCACGGGGCATGGCTGCGGCCGCGGAGACACAGGAGGGAGGCGGCAGTGGCCAGGCGGTTATGTTAATCGCTGCACGATGACAGCATTGAGCAGGTTGGCCTCCTTCAGGGTCTGGCTCTCGTCAGCCAGTTCTTTGTTCGGAAAGGTAGTCATGAGAACAAAGCTGGTGGCAGCCATGGCCGGCCGGGCGTCCACGATGAAGAGTCGGATGTCACTGATCCTGGAGTGGGGATAGGTGGAGAGGCAGTGAGCAGTGTCCTTCTCTGCCATCCACAATCCCTGCCCTTGGAGGGATGAACACCTCCTGAGTCCCCTCCTCCCCCTTTCTCCACAGAGCAGCCAAAACTGTCATTTGGATGAACATCAGATCAGTCCCTCTGCTGCCGGACCCCCATCTTCCTGGGGATAAGCACCAACAGCCTTACTGGGTCCCAAGGCCTGCCTAATTCTGCCTTCCTTCCCTTCATTCTCTACTCCCTCTTTTTAGTTGTCAGGCCACACTCCCTTCCCATCCCACATTTGGGTCCTCTGCCTCCCTTCCTGTAATCCTAGCCAACCTCAGGCATCTGCTGGAATGCCACCTCCGCAGGACAGCCTACCCCTGCTCCTGGCTTCCATGACGACTTTCCTTCCAGGATACCTGTCAACTTTGTAAGCAATCATTTCTGGATGACTTGATTCACAAGGACAGACATGTCGCTTGTATGTCATAGGAGGCACTCAAATTATCAGCAACCCCTCAGGGCTAGGAACCCCTTCTCCACATGCTGCTTGTGTCCTGAATCTGGTGACCTCCAGACTGCAAACAGCCCCTTTCCCTAGCGTGCTTCACCAGAAGTTTTCTTCTGCCCCCAACCCTGGACTCTGTAGTCTACAGTGCAGCCCATGTAAGGGCCTGGACATGCAAGACACACCAGGCTCTCACCCGCGCTGCACTGCGTGGGCTGGCTGCCCTGGGTGAGCAGCAGTCAGCTAGGGTTAACAGTGAGCTGAAGCCGAGGCAAGTAACGCAGTCAGTGAGACAAGCCACTCCCCTCTCAGAGGAATCTGAGCAAGGCACCTGATGCTCCTGGCTTATTCCTGGGGCTTGTGAAGGGTTGTAGGTTCTGCCTTAGCTGGCCCATGACTGATGAAACTTGGACACCTCTGTTCTAGATAAAGAAGTTGCCAAATATCTTTACTGGCAAGTCCTCCAGCACCTCCCCCACTATTCTTTAATCCCTTGTTGCCTCAGTTTCCCCATCTTTCAAACAGAGGAGGCATTTGCCCTGATCTAGCCCACACGGCCTGAGACAGTACATCAGGCATTCCCAGAATTATTCTCAAAGACCAGATTCAGAAAAACCATAATAGCCTCGTGGTTTTTAGGGGCCTGGGGGAGAGAGGTGGAGGAAGACAAGTGGGTGGGGTGTAGGCACCGCACCCTCTTCTCTACGTCAACCATAGCAGTTCTAATTTGATCTCTTCTATACCTGGCTTTTGGCAAATACTTCCTATGAACAGAGTCTGATGGTTTAAAAAAAACCCCAAGAAGAAGGAATGAGGTCACACTAATGGAAGAAAGGGATTGAAGACTTCAGACTTGCACCCTGCCCCCGAAAGCATGCAGTGCCTGCTCCCAGATCTCTGGGACACTGCTAGAAAAGCAAGGCCAGAAAATGCAAGGTACCTGTGGCTGTGGTTAAATTTCTGCACCAGCCTCCCACCATCTGCAAGCCGGATTTGGATATTTGTCGTAGGCTCTGACTCGTTGATTAAGATGGAGGAGCTGGCTTTGGCTTCGTTTTCTGCCTGCTGGGCCGGAGAGCTGGTATTCAACACCTGGGGGGCCGTGCTGAGGAGAGAGGAGCACATGAGGACAGGAGCAGGTGGGGACTCCTGTCTAAGATTGTTACTGGGCATCGGCTATGCGCCTGGACGGTGTTTCATGCTGCTGATGTAGTGCCCAGGACAGACAGGATCCCTGCCCTGTGGGACTCAAAGGTCCAGAAAAATCTACTCCTGACCCCCGAGTCATCCGTTACTGCTGGCTCCCTCACTCCTGAGGAGCCTTGGGCCAGTTACTCAACCTTCTTCATTCTTGGTGTCCTCACCTGAACAAAGGCTTGAAGGGAGGGCAGCCTGAGGTGGGAGAGACAGGGTCACATGACTGAATGAGTGACAGACCCTGAGAAGTGGCTGAAGGGACATTCCAAGTCTGCAGCTGAGGCCACCTTGGCACAGCTGGGCAGGTGACTGGCTGGGATGGGATCGTCAAGCCTGCATCCCCTAATGCAACCTCACTTACCTGTGTGACCCACTCATGTGCCAACTGTGGGGGCAAGATTTCCTAAGGCCAGCTATGTGTCAGGTACCATAGAGATCAATTTTATATGATGAACAGGACATGGGGTCTGCCACAGGTTATTTTGTGGTGTGGTGTGGTGTGTGTGTGGTACTGGGGATTGAACTTAGGGGTATTCTACATCTGAGCTACACCCCCAGCCCTATTTTATATTTTGTCTTTTTGAAACAGGTCTTGCTACGTTGCTGAGAGTCTTGCTACATTGCTGAGGCTCTCCTTGAACCTGTGATTCTCCTGTCTCAGCCTCCTGAGTACTGAGATTATAGGCATGTGCCCCCATTCCCAGCCTGCCAAAATGTTTATAGCTCAAATCTTAAGAGTCAGATGGACTAGGGTCTGAATTCATCAACTAGCTATGTGGCTGTGGGTAAGTTAATCAAGCTCCCCTAGTTTCAACAAAGGCAGTAACAAGGATCTTTCTTTGGCAGTACTAGGGATTGCACCCAGGGTACTCTTCCACTAAGCTACATCCCCAGCCATTTTCATTTTTTATTTTCAGACAGGGTCTTGATAAGTTGCCCAGACTGGCCTCAAACATGTGATCTTCCTGCCTCAGCCTCCTGAGTATCTGGGATTACATGCATGTGGAATTGCTCAAGGCAGTAACAACTTTTTTTTTGCCGTACTGGGGATTGAACCCAGGAGCATTTTACCTCCGAGCCCTATTTTTATTCTTTATTTTGAAACAGGGTCTTGCTAAGTTGAGGAGGGCCTCACTAAGTAGCTGAGGCTGGCCGCGAACCCGGATCCTCCGGTCTCAGCCTCCCAAGTACTGGGATTACAAGCGTGCACCACCACGCCCAGCTTAGTAACAACTTTTAAGAGGGGGTAAGGGCTGCCTGCTTTGCTCAGTTTTTGTGAGGATTAAAGCGCTCAGGGTAGTTGGCAATCAAAACGCACAAACCACCACCAGTTCTCCAGAATGTTTAGGAGCCTTCTTCTTCTCTAAACTATCTAACTGCCTCGTTCTTAGTTTTTCTTTTAGCAAATGACTGACCCAGATCTTTGCAAAGAAAGGCCATTAGGTGAGAGTTCTCTGCACCCTCCCCCCGCCAGCCTCTAATCAGATCAGTTCCTATACCTCGCCCTCCCTCTTATTAAAAAAAAAATTTTTTTTGGTACTGAGAATTGAACCCAGGGGTGTTCTACCTCTAAGCCACACCCTCCAGCCCTTTTTGAGACAGGGTGTTGCTAAGCATGCACTGGCCTTAAACTTTTGATCCTCCTGTCTCAACTTCCCAAGTACTGGGATTATAGGTGTGAGCCACTGTGTCCAGCTCTTCCCTCTGATTTTTATGATCTAAAAGGGGTACTTGTAGAAAATCCAACTGAAAGTTCTATCCAAAGTGTGTTCCATAGGATCCTTAGTCCCTTGAGATATGTCCAGGAAGGTTTAGGAAAATCCACATATTATCCCAGCAGCATCACAGGGTACTAACATGTTAAAGGTCTTGTGAGACAGGTAGTGAAGGCAAACTTATTGAAACATTAGGCCCCTTTTCACGTTAAATTTGTTAACCTCCTGCAGAACGAGTATTTCATGGAACTGTGTTTTTGAACATTGCCTAGGAACATATAAATAGCAAAGTAAACATACTTTTTTGTGAAAGTGAACAGTATGGGCTTAGAGACTGACAAACTGGAGCTCAGAGGAGAATGCTGGCCACTTATGTACTACAAGAGAAGCTGTAGTACATCAGCCTCACGACATGTGGGACTCGACTGTGGGTTGGGACATAAAGATAAAATTACACCACTACACCCCTCAACTTAGAAGTCAGAGGTTACACCTATAAATGCCTCATAGCTCCTAACACTGTTTTGTTCACTAGTTTTACAGGCAATAGGCCAACTCTCTAATTAAACTACACGCAAGAGGTCCCTCAACTGTTTGTAACAAGTCCATGTACATGACAGGTACTCATGTAAGCTACTGAGCACCAGAATGGTCAATTTTCAGCCAAGTCTAAAGTGAGGAAGAGTCTGCTATTCCAAAGCAGCGGACATCTGCTCAGGTAGGGTAGGGGAGAGGGAAACAGGAGCAACATCTATATGACTATGTGAAGGCACTGTCTGGGGGCACTTTACACCCATGGCCTCCTGACTCTTTGAGATGGGCATCATCTCCATTTTAGAGATGAGAAAACAGAAGCACATGCCGCAGACCAGTTCTAATACTTTTAAATACTTATGCAATGAACAAGCTTACTTTTTTTGTGTGTGTGTGGTACTAGGGGATTGAACCCAGGGGCATTCTACCTCTAAGCTACACCCCCAGCCCTATTTTATTTTTTATTTTGAAACAGGATCTTGCTAAGTTGCTGAGGGCCTTGCTAAGTTGCCGAGGCTGGCTTCAAACCTGTGATCCTCCTGTCTCAGCCTCCCAAGTACTGGGATTATGAGCATGCACCACGATGCCTGGCTTCAAGCTTTCTTCTTCTATATATTCTGTGTGTTCCTACCAGACAGGAGTTTGTCAAGCTTTACTTTCTAGTTTACTTTGTGGAAATATTACCTGTATTGAAGATCCTCTCTCAAACTCCTCTTCTGCTCCCAGGGAGTCTGATGTATTCCTCACTTAGGAGCAGAAGATCCTCTCTCAAACTCCTCTTCTGCTCCCAAGGTGTATGATGTATTCCTCACTTAGGAGCAGTGTGACACTCGGGAAGTCACTGAACACCTTGGTACCTCCATCTCCTTTGCTGTACATGCAGACCTGCCCCTCTCCCCCATGTCTTTTAGGGCAGGTAGTCCAATGAGTGGAAGCCATCATTACTAAAGAGAGTTAGTGTGTACACACTTTGCAGTGGCATCACCTGCCCTCTGGTCCAGCTCTACCACTCAACTAGCAGTGTGGCCTTGAGCAAGTTACTTAACTTCCTGGAGGTCAGTGAGATAAGAGGTATTCCGCTGTGAGGGAAAGATGAGACTATATGCTAGGAGAACCCAGTACCAAGGACGCCCTCCACACCTGACTGCTGCTTGGCTCTCTTCTCAGCACAGTGTCTTGCAGACGGCTGGTGCTCATTGTTGGAAGACCGAGGAAAGCCTGATGCATGAACTTGGCTCTGTTGCTCTGAATGACCATTTCTCTTACATACCCTAAATAAGGGGTGGTGGAATGTCATGATGAACATGGGGATGGCTTATGAGGTACTGTTACCAAGTCAGCCTCTATGCTAAGTACTTTGCACATATGAACTCACTTAAGCCTCACAATAGCCTACGAGATGGGGACTCGTCACCTCCACTTCACAGACGAGGAAACTGAGGCACAGTGGGGTCAAGCAACTTGCCTAAGATGCTGGTGTCGGTCTGAGGTAAAGCCAGGAGACGAGTCAAGCTGTTTGGCTCCAGGTCTTGTTCTCTTAACACTGTCACACTCTTGTGCCGGGTCTTGGAGACAGATCTAGGTCTGGATTTCAGGAATCTGACCTAAGACTCAGTTTCCTTATCAATAAAAAAGAGTTACAGGCTAGGCGTGGTGCTACACCCCTGTAATCCCAGTACTTGGGAGGCTGAGACAGTAGGATCACAAGTTCAAAACCAGCCCCATCAACTTAGTGAGACTCTCTGCAATCTAGTGAGACCTTGTTTCCAAATAAAAAATAAAATCAGTCTGGGAGAATAACTTGGAGGTAGAATGCCCCTAGGTTCAATCTCCAGCACCATAAAAAAGAGTTGTATAAGAATATCCAGGATTACTGCAGTGTGGCAGGTAAGAGCAGAGACTGGAGGAAACCCAGCTCTACACTGACCAGTGGTGGCCCTGAGCAAGGCCTGACCTCTCCAAGCCTTAGAGATTCTATCTGCAGAATGGGGATCAAAACGGAATAAAGGAGATGACACATGGAAATGCTTACCACAGTGCTTAGCTAACAGTAAGTAACTGCTTACTATCATTCTTTAAGGTTATATTCACCTCTGTTATATTCACCTGATTTCTGGATCAGTCACTTGGCAATGTTACTGTTGACCCATGGACTGTAAGTGAGTCACCTGAGAGATGCTCCCAGCCTGTGAGGCTCTGGCGGGGGGAGGGTTAAAGGAGGGGAAATGTCAACACTGGGCCTCAGGCTTCTTCAAAGAAGAGTGAGATGCTCAAAGAGCATTTGTTCCAAACCACTCTACTCATTGTGCTGAAACACCTGAGCATCTGTTCTGAGGACCACACACTGTACAGTCTTGAGACCTCCTGCCACCTGGGCCACGGCTTTCATGGAGCAGCTGCCACCTGCAGCAGTGAGGGCGTTTCAACCAAGGCAGGGAAGGTTGGAGCAGACCTCTAGAAAAAGAGGTGTTCCTTTGGTGTCTTCCTGCCAATATCATGATGAGTCATAGGGAAACCAAGTCTGTCTCAGATCAAGAGCCTGGGTCACCCAACTATTCATTGCTTTCATAGTGGAATAAATTGGCACTAAAGTACTTTCTTGTTACAACTAGAAATCCTGAGACTCAGCCATGTTCTGCATAAAAACGTCCACTACAGAAGGCCCATGAGCAGCCAAAGCTCACCTTCAGCAGAGGGGCCATCCCAAATGCACTCTTGGTGTTTGCAACTCCAAAGCAAATAAGCATAAGCTTTCCCAAACCCTCAGAGTAGCTTCTGCCCAAAGAAATGGATGCAAAAGCTAAAACAACAAAAAAAAATTTAATACAACTCAAAGAATTTTCTCACTATCATTGAACTGAGATAACCTATGCATTCACTGTAAAGTATTTTGTTCCAGATAATTAGAGAAAAAATTCAAGACTGCCTTATTTTCGAGGCAAGCTTGAGAAAAAATTAAGCTTTTGGCTCCTAATTATTTTGGCTGACAAAAAGATAATGGAAAATGTAGAAAAATTTATGGAAAACTAAGGTTGCCCATCTGATTTAGACTGAAAGGCTAAAATCTCTTCTCATTTAGCTATATAAAACTGTTTCTTTTTACTCAGTTTTCATAAAAAGCCAGAACTGAAACAAAATGCAATTAGGACTAAATGTTAATGAATATCAATTTAGTTGGCAAATATCACACCTGATCATTATGCTCTTGGACTTGTTGGGCTCACCCTCCACATTAATGAAGTACTTATTTTCATCCTGCTAGAATAGAGTTCCCTAAAAATATTTTAATTTCTTGAGATATAGAGGCCTGCACACATAATATAGACAGACTTTCAAACAGAAGCATTTCCTGTTAGTATTATGACAGCAAACAAACCTTCACTGAATGTTCTGACCCCCCCCTTTTTTTTTGTGGTACTAGAGATTGAACCCAGGGGCATTCTACTTCTGAGCGACACTCCCAGCTCTATTTTATTTTTTATTTTGAAACAGGTCTTGCTGAGACTGTCCTCCAACTTACGATCCTCCTGTCTCAGCCTCCCAAGTACTGGGATTAGAGGTGTGCACCACCATGCTTGGCTCGAGCCTTCCCTTATAACTGGTGGTGGAGGTAAAAAAAAAAAAAAGAAAGATACCACTGCTGGACGTGGTGGCGCATGCTTGTAATCCCAGTACTTGGGAGGCTGAGACCAGAGGATCCGGGTTTGTGGCCAGCCTCAGCTACTTAGTGAGGCCCTCTGCAACTTAGTGAGACCCTGTTTCAAAATAAAGAATACAAAAAAAATAAGGCTGGGGGTGTAGCTCGCAGGCAGAATGTCCCTGGGTTCAATCCCCAGTACTGCAAAAAAAAAAAAAAAAGAAAAAAGATACCACCTTTCAGGAGGGTAATTTGACAATATTCTAAAAATATGAAGACCCTTTGAGCCAGCGATTTTACCTGTAGCACAACGTTAGAGTAAATATTTAGTTACAGAGATAATTCACTGCAATATTGTCATAGTACTGGCAGCTTGCCTAAATATTTTAGCAAGGACTGCTTAAATTACAACACCCATAGGATAGAAAATTATGTAAGCATTAGAAATAAAAGTATGGAAATACATGTACTGATATGGAATAACAGTCATACTTTACTGATTAGGCAAAAAGTGGCAGATAAAGCAGCATCCACCACTTCCTACCGCTATAATGAAGTGGTTGAGATAATTAACTTACAAAAAAAATTTTTATCTTGGGTCATAGGTTAGAGATTCTAGCCCCAAATTGGGCACACATTGCTTTGGGCTTCTGGCAGTCATGCCAGATGGCAATGGCAGAAAGTGTATGATGGAACAAAAGAGAAAGAAGAGGAGGGGACCCACAATCTCTTTGAGGGTACATCCCCCAATGACCTAAGGACCTCCTGCTAGGTTCCACCTTCTAGAGGTTCCATCACCTCCTAACAGCATCACCCTGGGGACCAAGCCTTTAACACATGGGCCTTTGGAGGATATGTATCCAAACCATAGTAGAATACTGAGAGGCAGAGAGAGAGAGAGAGACACACACACACACTATATTTATACACAATATATATATTATTAATGTACATATTAATATATATTGTATGTATATAAGTGATTAAGACTAGGATATATTCCCCAGATACTATACTAACCTGGGTATGTTTAGTGTTAAATTTAAAAATACTTTATTCTTTATCTGAATTTCCAATTTTTAAAGGTTGAACATATTTATGTTAATAATAAAGGAAAAATTATCAGGTGCTCTACAGAGCTTACCACAGCTGACAGGAAAACTCACTCTGAGAATGGCTGTCCTGGGCTAGCTTACAACCCTCAATGTGGCAGACAAAATAATGAAGGCAGGCAAACATAACTACTTTGGTTTTGGTAAGTCACAATCCACTGATCTCTAATGTCTTAAGTTCTGACCCTTGCTCCTGAGAAACCATGGCTGGCTGACAGGAAGGGAGGAGACTCCAGGAAAGCACCAGCCAGGAGCTGAAAGGGCCTGTCTGCAGGCAAACCAAGCTCTGATCCCTGCAGATAGATGGTGAGGAGAGTAAGGGCAGTGGCCAGCTTGAGAGCTGCCAGATGGGAGTGCAGATGGGGTGTCCTGTTGTGCAGGAGTGTGGGAAAGAATGTCAATCAGAAAGCCTGGGTTCTGGTCCTGGCTCTACCACATGCCAGCCACGTGCCCAAGGGCAAGCCCTTAGAGCCCAAGAGCTTCAGCTTTACTTCTGTAAAATCAGGACTGTACTGGTAACGGAGTGGAGTGTGTGTGGGTTTACTATGCTCTGAGGGCCTGTCATGTGCAAAGTTCTCTCTGAAGAACACTGCCAAAGTGACCCCTTGGTCAGGGTCAAAGCTGAGTGGACCCCAGAGAGAACACAGCCTGCTTATAGGCTGGCCAAGGGTCTGTCGGGAGAACTCTGCTTGTCAGGGATAACAGTGGTTATTAACCAATCAGATCCCATCCGGGGTTTGAATGCAAGATGGCAGAGGGTACCAAGGTGAGAAGAGAAGGCAGCAGCAGAGGACATAAGGCAGAAAAGTTACAGAAGAGAGAGTGTCAGGCAGGGTCAGAAAAGTGAAGGTAAGAGCTGCTGAGCTGTGCCCTGGAGCTCCCTTGGATCCTGAGCAATACCACCGGGAGGCCTGGCTGGGTGGAAAAGTTTGAAGTTCCTGATCCTCCTCAGAACTGATCCTCCTCAGAATCCCCCGTTTAGGCCTTAAGCCATCAAGGAGATAACACCTTCCTTGAATACTCTGGATTACCGAGTCAAAGCAGCCAATAATGCTATACTTACTGCTCACTATGGGAAGTATTCTACCGGCATCAATTTCTTTATTCCTCATAACAATAATCCTAAGAGGTAAGGACTGTTAACAAGTTCCAACTCAGAGTTGAGGAAACCAAGGCTGTCCAGTCCAAGGTCACACAGTCACAAAGTGAAGAAGCAGAGGCTTAGACTCAGGGCTGTTAACTCCAAAGTCCACACTCTTCATACTCTTCCTCCCATAAAAATAAAATCTAGCCGGGCTTGGTGGCGCATGCTTGTAATCCCAGTACTTGGGAGGCTGAGACAGGAGGGTCGCAAGTTCGCGGCCAGCATCAGCTACTTAGTGAGGCCCTCCACAACTTCATGAGACCTGGTTTCAAAATAAAGTATAAAAAAATAGGGCTGGGGGTGTAGCTTGGAGGTAGAACGCCCCTGGTACCACAAACAAAACAAAACAAAACAAAACAAAACAAAAAAACCCTGAACTTCTTTGTAAATAGTAAAGAACTATCCACACAGTGATTGGTGGGACAAGAGTCTAGGGCCCACTAGTGTCGCTCCTTACCTGCCCAGTTTCTGGCCCTCACCAGTGAAGGCTTTGAAGGCCCCCTTGGGCTTCACGAACTCCTCGTCCCGATGGTCCTCCATATCCAAGTTCACCTGCCCACCGTGAGCTAACCTCCGCAGTTCTGCTGGCACCTCCCTGGGAGGGAAAAGGCAACATGGCGATTCACAGAGAGCAAGATGAAAATGCCAGAGATAGGTGAGGGAAAAAGAAACCTCTCAGTTCCAATGGTGAGAGTCAGCAGGAGCTGGCTCCTCCAGTGACTACCTGTCTTCACCTTCTCTCGTGCCTGCTCAGTCACAGCAGATACCTATTTCTTTTTTTTTTTTTTTGTGGTACTGGGGATGGAAACCCAGGGGCATTCTACCTCAGAGCTCCACCCCCAGCCCTATTTTTTCTTTATTCTGAAACAGGGTCTCACCAAGTTGCAGAGGGCCTCACTAAGTAGCTGAGGCTGGCCACGAACCCGGATCCTCCGGTCTCAGCCTCCCAAGTACTGGGATTAACAAGCGTGCACCACCATGCCCAGCTAGCAGGCACCTATTTCTTATTTGGCCACTTGGCTCTATTCCAGACCAAAAGGGAGAAAATGGACACAAAGTTTCTGGGGCTTTGTGAATCTGTATGTCGACTGTGCTAAACCTACTTTGAAAAATTTATTTCTCAAATATTTTACCTCTCCTTTTCCTACCTGCCATCACATTCACTAATTTGGGACTCAAAGGGGGACATTTCTCCTCACCCTCTGCGGATAGACTCCAGAAATTGGGCATTGGCTGGGTCTTGGTAGCTTCTAAGTTCACCATTGTCCAGGCTGAATCCACTTTTCCAAAGCTTAAGCACTACATGAACCTGTGATGAGAGGAGGGAAGCAATTCACAGATGGACAGGAACCTGGAAAGTACCCTGATTTAAACCTCTACACTTGCAGGTCCTGGCCATTTCACCATGTTGCTATTATTAAAACACAGAGAAGTATACACACATACACACATATGCAAAGGGAAATCAGTCACCAAACAACCAAATAAGCATTAGCCTAAAATAAGGTGATAAGGAACAGGTTAGGAGCATGGACTTTTTTTTTAAGGAGACCCGGGGCTGTGTCTTGACTCTGCAATGTAGCTGAGCAGGTAACTCAATCGAAGCTGTGGCTTCCTCCTCTGGAGGGCTGCCAGTGTGGTTGGTATGTGACTAGTGTTCTAATAAACTACCATGGCAAATCTACTCACAGGCTATTTTGCAGTCATTAAAAATGGTATCTACAATTTCTGTTGACAACTCCCAAACACATTCTTAGAAAAAAGCCTACAAGGCTAAAAGCTAATGCCTTAGTAACTGCTGCCACAAGTGGATAGGATTTTTATTTTCTTCTTGCTTGACTTTATTTTGGAATAAAAACCAAAATGATTTAAAACATACATTACAGAAAGTAATAGTCACAAGGCTATATGAAAATGTTTGTGGCATAATATATTTTAAGCAGATTAAAAATTGACTACACGGTATGATACACTTACAGGGGGAGGGACCCTATGCACATGGAAAAAATATTGGACAATAATAAGGAAAACTTAAAAATAGAAGAAAAAGAAAAGGTGGTGTTTTAGGCCACCAGGCCTTCTCTGAGGACTAAGTTCTTCAGCCACGTCCACATCACCAGAGAATCCTCTGCCTGAGATTTATGGAATGCTCAGAAAACTTCATTTGTGCTGGGCGTGGTGGTGCAGGCTTGTAATCCCAGTACTTGGGAGGCTGAGACAGGAGGATCGCAGGTTTGCGGCCAACGTCAGCTACTTAGTGAGGCCCTCTGTAACTCAGTGAGACCGTTTCAAAATAAAGAATAAAAAGTAGGGCTGGGGGTATAGCTCAGAGGCAGAATGCCCCTGGGTTTAATCCTCAGCATCTCTCTCTCTCACACACGCGTACACACACACAAAAAAAAGAAAACAGAAAACTTCATCTGTCCACCACCCCTCCTCACCAGCCCCCTGCCTAGCCAGATGAGAGCTACCTCTGATTCTTCAGTAAGACTTTGTTCAGACCACAGCACAGGCAATTATTTCTATAGGCCCCTCTTTCAGAGGCCACTAGTTCATGCACAGCATGTGACCATTCCCTTCTGAAAAATGGCAGAACAAATAGCCCACGAGCTTCCCTAAGGAAGGCAGAAGCACACTCACATCTTGGCCGGAATGCCGCCTCCTTTCTCCTGCCACATAGGCAGACTCTTCCTCTGGTGCTGCCCCAAGGCGGTAGCCACCACCTGCAAATGGCTATAAAGGACAAGTTCATAAACAATTAGTGATGGAGCTACTCAGATACAATGATGAATCTTAGGTAAGTGAAAGAAAAAGACCCTGCATGAGCTTGTGAATTATCAGAGGCACTTTTCTGGATATCAAACTCAGTGACTGGGGTGAGAGCTGGAAGGGTGTGGTGTGTGTGTGTGTGTGTGTGTGTGTTCAGCTAAAAGGAACAGTTGCTACTAAACTCTCTAATTATCACCAGGTAAGAATCTGGGAACAGGATAATTTTACATACTTTTTGATTTCCCAAAGACAGAAATTCAGATTTTATGGAAAATTGGTGTCGATTAAGTCAATTAAAACAAAACACTGAGTTGGTCAAATTGGATGGGCCAAGTCAAACATGTTTGCAGGACCTGATCCAGACTACAGGTTTAACTTTGACCCCAGTAGTGGTTTCATGTTAAAGGAGAAACTATACAGTCGTCTGCACAGGAGACCAAGTAAGCAAAAGCAAAAGCAAAAAAGCAGTCACTACTGGAGCAAAGAAAGTCTCCCTCCTCCTCTGGGGAACCCAAGTCCTGTGGGCCTAGACAATGACCCTTATGCTCACTCTTGGTTTACTGGTCTCTCCAGGGCTCTTGGTCATTCGCTCCACAGCTACGGCTCCGTGCTCCTTGGCACCTTTAAAGAGATCATCCACCAACTCGTTGGGACTTTTCTTCCGGGGAGGGCCAACAATCTGCTGTCCACTTCTCTCTGAGCCCCCAGCATAAAACCTGTGTAGAACATACACTTGTAACACCAAACGCTTTTAGAAAATGAACACAGCATGCGCCGAGTTCTAGGCTAGGTGCTGAGCATACTATAGAGAATGACACAATGCCCAAGTTTAAGAAACACACTGGCTAGTTGGGGACACGTGTAAGAAGGCAGGAAGGCACAATACGAAAAGTAAGCAGCCATGAAGTCAGTTAAGGGGACTCTGGGCACAATGAGCTGGGGAGGATAGACAAGGCTTTCTAAAAGGCTGTCTTCCAGGCTGTCTTGAGGATGAGTTTATCAGGTGAGGAATCAGGGAATGGCATTCCAGGCATGCATGACAGCACGTCAGCACAGGAGAGTACCAGCTAGGAATCATCCATCCAGAGGCCAGCACCTCTCTAAGGAGACAGTGACTACAGTCCTAGTCAGATGCAGCTACCTCTAGTAGCTCTGGGTTAATGGTGGCAGTGGCACGGTTAGTACAAGCAGGTAGGCTCCAGTCCTGGCTCTGCTGCTGTGTGCCCTGGGTAAGCCAGTGCTCTGCTCTGTACACATTCCTTGTCTTTGAAATGGGAGGGAGAGAACGCATGCCCTACCTACCTGCTCCTTAAGTCAGGGTCGTGAGGTTCAAATCAGCAGATGTATGCAAAAGAACAAGCAGAGTAATGCACACACATGAGGTGGTGTGACACAGCACCAAGTATTCCCCCAAAACTCACCTTGCCATTTTTGTGACATACACTGGGAGCACTGAGGAGATGGTACTGGAAAGGCCAGGGAAACTCTAATCTCAAATATGAGTCCCAACACATCTACACTGGGCTTTGTAATGGGCTAAGGTTGGTTTGAGATTAAGTTAGTCAATTTTTTTAACCTGGGCCTGAAAACTAGTCACGTACTATCCCCTTATCGTTCTTATTTACAACTAAGTCAACAACATGTCCCCCAAGTGGGGAGAACTGAGAACCTGTGAAAATTAGTCTCAACCTTCGAATTCTTGGCATTCATCAGGGAATGGGAGGCAAACCGTAGACAAGAGTAGTAGTGTCACTGCAGGTCTGAAGAAGTGCCGAGGGGCCAAAGAAGCTATGGGGATGTGAAATGACGAATGGACTGGACAGGAGAAGGTGAAGGAGGCTACTTAGGAGCTGGGCACTCACATACTTGGTGCCACTACCTTTCCCTCAATTTCAAAGATCTGAAATTAACATATATCCCTAAACTTTGAGTGTATTTAAAAGGAAGGTCTGAGGTAGTGTGAAGGCAATATGGATGAAAAAAGACAACACAAGTAATTTCTCAACCCACTTCCCAAAGACTGACCATTGTGAGGAAACTGCATTTCCATATGATTATTCTATAATGTTCCTTAGGAATGTTCAATAGACTGAGGCAGACCCATGGAGCACCAAAACCCATGAAATAAGGCTGTCCAGGTAGATAAATGTTCTGCCTGATGGATGATAAGGTCTTTATTAAAGATCTCTAAGCCTTGACATAAGGACTGGGAGCTTGTGATCAAGAACCTTAAGAATATTCATGCCCTTGATCTGCTATTTCCCTTTCTAGAAATTATTCTAAGAAAATAATCTGAAACGTGGTTAAAGATAATACACAAAGATGCTCACAGAACTGATATGTGCAGGAGTAAAAAACTGGTAACTATTTAAATGTTGAACATCTCATATAATGAATTATTATTGTAGTCATTGAAAATGATTATGAAGACCTTTTTTTTAATTTTGGTGGTACTGGGGATGGAACCCAGGGGCATTCTACCTCTGAGCCACATACCTAGCCCTATTTTATTCTTTTTTAAATTTTGAAACAGGGTCTCACTAAGTTGCTGAGGCTGGTCTTGAACCTGTGATCCATATGTCTCAGTCTCCCAAGAACTGGGATTACAAGCGTGTGTCACCACGCCTGGCTTTTATGAAGAACTTTAATGAATGGAGAAGTGTTCAAGACATAGCATTAATCCAAGAAAACAAAAGCAAAATTATCTGACTTTCACCATGTAAAATATAACACAAAACAAAGTATATTTATATTATAGAACAAAGAACGAATGAGAATATACCAAAATATTAACTGTAGTTATTAAAGGGTAAACGAATGTTATACCTTTTCATTACACTGGTCTGTATTTTCCACAATGGACATTACTAAATGTTAAAAACAGTGTGTTTATGTACTCTGGGGGGAACATATAATTTATAAGCCTATTAAACTATTATGTGATATATTGTTTTTTTCTATAAAAAGAAAAGGCTGGAAAAGATACACTAAAAATTTCGATACCTAGTTATATCTGGGTTGTAATATTATAAATGACTTTTTCCTTCTTACCAATTTGTTCCCCCCCATTATTCCTCAATAACTTTTTTTTTATTTCTTATTTTTTGGTCTACCTCTGAGCAACACCCCCAGCCCTATTTTATTTTTTTATTTTGAAATAGGGTCTTGCTAAGTTACTACATGCTGGCTTCAAACCTGCAATCCTCCTGTCTCAGCCTCCTAAGTACTGGGATTACAGGCCTGTGCCACCATGCCTGGCTTCAATATTTTTAACAAATAAGCAAACTGTGAAAACTGAAAACAAAACAAAACAAAACAAAACAAAAAGTAGCAGGGGACAGGGATGGCTCCTAAGCTACAGGGAGTAGAAGACTGCTCTCAAGATATAACCCCTCCCAGTACCATGGCTAACAACAAGCAAGCACGCACTGCATGTCCTGTTCTAGGTGATGCACCATTCTGACCTTCCTGTGGGCTGTGCGCCCATCAGAGACTTACCTCTGGCCCTCCTCCTCCTCTTCTTCCTCATCTTGGTCATGAATGAGGTCTCTGAAGGATGTTACTCTATTATCACTGGAGACATAGAAAGAAGCAACATGATTTCAGGGAGAATTTAAGAAAGGTAATCCCCTCCATCAGCTACTGAACTGAAGACAGTGGGTTAGATTTTTTTTGGTGGAGTGAGAAGATGTACATGGAAGAGGATTAATCCCCTTAAGATGATATGTAAAACTATTATATAGCATTTGGCATTTCTTTCTTCAAAGCTACACAGGAAGCCAGGAGTGGTGGCGGACACCTGTAATGCCAGTACTTGGGAGGCGGAGACAGGAAGATCGCAAGGTTCGTAGCCAGCCTCGGCTTCTTGTGAGGCCCCCCGCAACTTAGTGAGGCCCTGTTTCAAAATAAAGAATAAAAAATAGGGCTGGGGGTGTAGCTCGG